>JAOEHY010022231.1:0-12523 GCA_025447955.1 Psilopsiagon aurifrons
AGCTTAAACCGCGGCAGCTCTTTTAGGAGGGGGAGGTGGGTTAACAAACTGCGTGGCTGATTTACAGCTTAAACCACAACATGGTGTTAAGTGGAGTATAGCACTAGGTGATACAGAAGGAGGTCTAAGGCAATTGGCGAAACTGTTCAAGATTGAAGATCAAGAGCATTCTGTTATTCCATATATCATTGCTAGTGTGTGCATATGAAATGCCTCAATCTATACAGCAGAGTGCAGGCATTTTCCCAGCTGTTGAGGCCAGTGGTGTGTTTTTCTCAGAACCAAAGGGAGAGGAGACCATTTAGAAAGAACTTGAGACCGGACATTTTAACCATTAGAAACCATTTTAGGAACTCTACCTGGAGTTTTCCAGGAAGGTTACTTTTTGACCTCTCAGCTCGTTCTGAATAGCTCATCTATGTCTATGCTGAACATCTTCATTAGGATGATAAATATGCTCAGAACTTCAAACACATAGCACTGAATACACCTGCCAGGTGATGTTTATGTTCCAGATATCTCTCATTGATAATTCTTTACCTTACAGATTTTTTTGTGTGTGTGCTTGTTTGCTTCTAAAAAAGGAGCCACATTCTCACCTGTGTCCAGACTGAAAGGTTGTGTAAGTGGTATGAATGTATGAATGCAAAGATGATCAGAAGCTCATTTATGTGGCATCTTTGCATTGCTGCCCCTCTGTACAGGCCTGCTCCCTCACACTGTGGAGAAGGGCCTCTGCAGAGCTGCAGTTTATGCTAGCTATGATGATATTTTCAAGCTAACAAACCTGGCACTCCACATCCACAAGGAGTCTGGCTTTTTCCTCCTGCCAGGCCTTACTATCCCAGTTACAGTCACACCAGCTTGCTGTGTGCAAGTGGCTGTAGGGCTCCCTTATCGCTGGTGCTAAAGATGTGCAGTTCTAAGTCAGAATGGGCTGCTTTTAATGTCAGCTTTTGTCTCTCACTCAAGCCCGTTATGTGGAAGTACAGAGAAACATCTCTTGGTTTGGAACATCTTTTGGGTGTTGAAATATCTCTTGGTTTGGGACACCTCTTCAGTTTTCTTCTCGGCTACTCAGCAGGTACCATATCTTGGATTCTCTGCTGTATTTCACTAACGTGCTACAATTTTAACCAGTTAGAAGTGGGGGTAGACCATGTTAATTCCTATCTCCTAATTTTGAATGCTATTGATGATCTAATACTGCATGAGTTCAAATGGCTGCTTAAGTTTTGTGGCAGAAAAGTATAATATCCATAAATGACCAAACTTGGAACTTGGGTTTTGTTTTTGGTTTGGGTTTTTTTTTGTTTTTTTTTGGTTTTGTTTGTTTGGTTGGTTTTGGGGTTTGGTTTTATTTTTTTTTTTTTTTTTTGTTTGTTTCTATTTGAGTATATTTTTTTTTTTATTTTAAAGAAACCTTCTTCTTTCCATCCCTGCATCTTTCTACCTCTTCTCACACTTCCACAGCCCATACTGCCAATGCTGGTATTCCTTTTACAGTCACACAGAATATGGTGATTGCACTGAGAAGTTTCTGGCAAAGAATATGATAGCTGCATTTCTAGGAGATATTTTCCACAGTGGGCAGGATGGGGAAAGTAGGTGTGAGAGTGAAGTGATTGCCTACATTGCTTTCTCAGGGAACAGGAAAACTAAACATAGCCTCTTGTCTTTACGAGGAAAGCAACCTGCTGATGTCAGTAAGTGTTCAGGCATGTGTGAAGTGATCTCACAACTGTCAGGTTCAGACTCAGCAAGTGCAAGGTTCATTTGCACACTCACATTTGCACACACACATTTGTCTACTCCTTGTAGGCACATATTTTTATTTTATTTGTTCAGATTTTAGTATGTTTAAGATTAAGACAGATGAAAATGAGAAGAAGAAAGACAAAACACTGGACTGGTTTGGTCTGCTTTTTCCTATTCCTTTCATTGCACATTGGAGAGATGGCACTTTGAACTTGTGCAGTTTTGCATGCGGGATGTTGGACCCACAGAAGTTGGGAAGCCTGAATGCTTGTTTGGATTTAATGGCTCCTCTCTGCCAGTACCAAGAACAGTAAAGACCACATTGTTCTTATGTCTGTTCTCCTCTCTTTTCCCTTAGTATCAAAAGTAACTTTTTTTTTTTTTTTCTCTTTTTTCTTCCTTTTTTTTAAGGATGATTCCAGCTACAAACAAAGCCTTTGTTGTAAACAACCTTGTTTCTGGAACAGGCTATGACCTCTGTGTCCTGGCAATGTGGGATGACACGGCCACAACCCTTACTGCCACCAATATTGTGGGATGCGCTCAGTTCTTCACCAAAGAAGACTACCCTCAGTGTCAGTCGATGCACAGTCAGTTCTTGGGTGGGACCATGATTCTGATCATTGGAGGCATCATTGTGGCAACTCTGTTGGTATTCATTGTAATTCTCATGGTCCGCTATAAGGTCTGCAGCAATTCCCAGGGCAAGATGTCTAACGTCAGCAATGTCTACTCACAGACAAATGGAGCACAACCAGTTCAGAATGGAGTCTTGCCCCAAGTCAACCCCAAAGTGGTGGTGAGAAATGAACTTATGGAGTTTAACTGTCAGTCTGCACAGAGCAGCATCTCCTCTTCCTCCAGCTCTGCAAACAGCCATGAGTGTGATGACTATAGCCTCCAAAGTGAACAGCGCACATTGTCCAGTAAGTGGAGGCCTCCTTCCAGGTCAAAACACAATATTGACCGGCTAATGGGAGCTTTTGCCTCCCTGGAACTAAAATGTCAGAAAAAGGAGGAGATGACAGACTCTAGAACTTCCACAGTGGCCTGCCACTCGGACAAAGAGCCACTGTTGGGCCAGCCAGAGTCCAAATTTCGCAGCCTCCTCATGTTGCCTCTGGAGGGCAAAACCAAACGTAGCCATTCTTTTGACATGGGGGACTTTGCCACATCTCAGTGTTGCACCTACCCAAAAAAGATAACAAACATTTGGACAAAGAGGAGCCTTTCGGTGAATGGCATGCTTTTACAGTATGATGACAATGACCTAACGGGGGCAAAAGGGACTTTCGGGAGCTCAGAGTGGGTAATGGAAAGCACAGTGTAAATAACAATGTCTCCCCCCTCCTCTTCTTCTCTCATGTGTTATAAAGCGTGGTTTGCTGCAGGGCCATTCATTTGGAAAGAGAGGGGAAGAAATGTTTTCAGTTGTACCAGCCAAATAGATAAGTAAGCAAATAAGTAACAGGGATACTAAAAGAGAAAGCAGGTCACGAAATGTGAATAGGCATGTATGGAGCCTTTCTTATCTGGCCCCAACTAAATCATGAGTGAATGTTTTAAGGAATTTGGTAGTTTTATTTAGCATTGTTTTCCAAAAGTTATTCAGACTCATGGTGAACCATTAAGCAAAGAAGATGAAAAGGCATTTAACAGCATAAATTGAATTTTACAGAGTTTGTTTTGGTTTTGTTTTTTAAAGGGCACTTTTTTTCTTTTAACCATAGAAGTACACGTCTGTGGATATAAAACTCGTACTAAGATATATCTGGTTGTCATTGCAAGTGACTTTCTCAAAAATGCAGGCAGAGCATCCACAGGGACAGATCAGAGCAAACTGTTCAGCATAATCCCATGGTGTTAGCTGTGACATCTGGGAAAACAATTCTTGTTGTTGAGAGGGCTTTTGGTTCAAATTTAATGAGTTTTCTCCTGCTTTGCCTTCTTACTGCTTATGAGTTGTTTTTTTCCCCACAACACAAAATATGTTTCCATGCATTTTTTGTTTTGTTTTCAGTCTCATCAAATCCACAAGATGAAAAGAATGATATGTACAAAGGTCAAATTTCTGATGTACTGTATAACTCGCCCCCAATGCACCCCTTTATGTCTTCAGAAAAATTAAATCTAGGGATAATACATTAAAAAAAACAGATAATCCTCTTTCTTCCCTCTTCATAGTCTCTGCTTGTCAATGCTCAAGGCAGATTGCAGCAATTGATACCTGTAGCGGTGTTGCTGTCATTGGTAGGGAAAATAGCAATCAAGGTTTCCTATTAAAGGATAAAAAAAGGAAAAATGAAAGTAGCTCCCATGAACTCTTCAGATTATTAGTACTAATGGCTTCTGGCAGAGGCCACACTGTCACTGTTCAGCTGACAAAAAAAACCCCACAGACTTTTACCTTCTTTTGAAAAAAAGCTTTGTCTAGTCACCATGATATGGCTTCACTGTATCGGTAGCATCACAGGAAATATAAGATTTTGTGTATTTCAGGGAATTGGGTATGTTCCAAATCAGCCAGCGAAACCAAGGTAAATTTAGTTGTCTTAGAGAAGGGGGTCTCCCATGTGTCCACTGCATTACAGATAGCCTTTCCCCTAGTCCCCAGCATACTATTGCTCTTCCATCTGTCACTCTCACTAAGGTCCTAGCTAACTAAGAGCAGGAGCTCTTTAGGGCTTGTAAACTGTTTCTCACATTAGGTTTTGGGGTCACTGCTATGAGTGTCTAAGTGCACACTGTCAACCCATTTGACATAATAATCCTTAATGATTTTACTGTGATTTCCAGCATTCTGGTGGCTACTACAATTGCCCTTTCATTTGTTTATTATTTTTTTGTGATCAGCTGCTGGGAACCGTCCTGAAATCGCACATTGTTCCTATGATTTTGTAAAAAGTGTGCGGAAAGAGTGCAAGGCACAGAGAAAATAACACATAAACAAATTTCTATGTATATTTTTTTTAAAGGTGCAGAGATATATTGTGACATGGTTGTGTACTTTATCTTGTATTTGTCATGTTTCCTACTTGAAGTTTTAGAAAATCACATCCCTGTGATCAGAGTATTTTTCCTTTATTTCTCTCTTTTTTTTTTTTTTGCTACAAAACGTGCAGTAAAAAACATTCTTGGGAAAAGTCCTTGCTTTTCATTTATTTACTGTTCTGTGTTCTGCTTTGAAACCTAAGGAAGGAGTGGTAATTCTTTTTGAAACTATCTTGAAAATTTAGATGTTTGCTCCTCTTTCCCTTAAAGTAAGAATCAGGAAATACCTACCTTTTTGGGATGTGTAAGAAGAAAAGACCTTGTAAAAAGGCATTTCACCTTGTTTCCTGTGGTTACTTTTATACAAATCTGTATCACTAGCATACTTTAAAACTGCACAAATAAGAGGAAGCTTTTTTTAGGCTTAGGATCTGAATTTGTAGGGGTTTACTCAGATTATTGTTCACCACCAACATTAAGTATATTCAAAAGAGATCCAGTCAAACTTCGTTTGCCACATCTTTCAAAATCTCTGCTTTTCTCATGCTTTCCAAGGGAAATGACTCCTAGCGGCAAAATCTACATCACCCAGCTGTCCAGACGGCACCCTCTTAGCCAGTAATGACATTTACATTTACAGTGTACTGATGACTTTTAAAGATGTCCATGTGATTATTTCCTTTCCCTTGTTATATGATGGCAAGGTTAGACTTTTTTATGCTGCTGATTCTCTTTGAACATGACAATGGGTTGCTTTTAGTGTAGCCCTTGAGTTCATCATTGATATTAGTAGCACATGCAGCTATGAATTTTCAAAAGTAGCATCATATGCTATATACTATTTTCTTTATTAAAAAGGAAAACGTCTCTTTCACTTTCTCATACAAGATTAGAGAAAGTAACCCAACAGATGCTGTTTTAAAATAATGGATAGTTGCCAAAGAGCCCAGGTAGTAAAGTCCACAATCTAACAGCTGCATTTATTACTATTAATCGTGATTTTAATTCATTTAGTTTTAATGAATGAGGCTCAATCCACATCAGCAAATTTGCAAATACTGAGAAAAATGAAACAAGCCCCCAGCAACCATCTTTGGTGCTTGCGGCACATCAAGAACTCAGGCACTCACAGGGGAGGCAGAGACCATCATGGGGAGCCAGCGAGTGTCCAGGCCTGAGGGAGGGATAGACCCAGCCTTGCCTGGTGGTGCCAGTTCCTGGATGCCTCCTGGGTTGTGATCAACCTTCAGGTGCAATAAGCCACTGCACTGCTTACACAGCCAGCCAAGTAGACCTCTGCAATTATCCTGTGTCTTCCCCTTTACCTCTTTGAGAGCTCTCTTTACCTCTTTGAAGACTGCTCTGTGTTTTGGTTACATTTTGTATCCATGATCTGATTGCTTATGCACAAGTGTGACCCCAGAGTCCTCCACATACCATCTAACCAACTCTAACTTGCCTTTATTTTATCTCCATTTTCATGTGTGCATTTCATTCAACTTACTTTTCTTTAGTGCTTCTGTAGCCATTGCTTCTTGCTTTGCTTCTGAGCACAACTGCATGGCAGTGGCTGGTGAAACGTTATATAGATACCTGGGTGTAATAAATATTTTCACACATCATTGAGGAGCTGAGCTAGTTCTGATGGCCTTGTTCCCTCATCTCACAACACTCCACAGAGACATTTATACAGGAGTCAAGCCACAGTACTGACTCACATATTAATGCGCAGTAGTGTGATTTGCAGCTGCACTTGCTGCACTTTAGATGCAAGTGTCAGGTGGAGCAGATAGTGGGGAGGACAATAAAGATCAACAAGAGCCTTCTGAAAGAGAAGCATGGGAAACTAAAGGTGCTAATGAATTTAAAGTGAATCCTGTGGGAATAATTAAAGACAGCTGCACATGTGCATGTTTGTAAGTTATTAAGTTGCAAGTTATTTTGTGAGCTGTTATTTTATATTGCCCCTGTAAGTTATTTTTTTTATATGCTTTATGATATTGAGAAAAGCTTTTTTTTTTCTAAAAAATATAAGCCATTTAGTTGAAAGAACAGGATATGATTCCACTGTGAAATTCTGCATAGTCATGCTAAAAAAAAAAACCCACCCAAATCCCCAAAATATCATCCTGGAGACTATTGAACAAGATGATGAAATGAGAATCTCTGAAATTAGCGATGATGTGGATTTCGTTTGATGTATGCTAGGAACCAAATGGTTGTATGAAATGAAAATAAAAGTGTATGTAAGTGTCTGCATATGTATATATGCATAGCAAAGCAGACCATACTATTTGCTTACAATTTATATCCTCCTTATAGGTTTCATGAATTTGAGTATATTTTTAGTTTCAAATCTCTTTTCTCAGTTTTGCCAGCTCTAGAGAACAACAACTGATTTGTTTCCCCCTTATCCTTAGAGGATAATCTTACATATGTCTCCAAAAAGTACTTTGTTACCATTGAATTAATTCATTCGTAAAGCGATGCAAAGCAATGAAAGGTGCCTCTGCCCTGCATGAAGCAAGACTGAAAAGGTAGCTTTTCCTTTGCTAAACCTTTCCTTTGTGTTTATATCCCACACCATGGAATTAATCTGCTCTGGAAACAGAAGAAAATAATATTCCAAAATGCTCTGCTTGTTTCATTCTCACTCTTCACCCAGCAAAAAGTTTCAAAGACAGATGACAAATAGAAGCCCTTGGAGGTTTCTGAGAGAGTGCAATAAATGCAGCAACGATTTCAACACTTTCTAACCTGGAGGCCAATGAATAATTCTACCTGATAGCCAAGAAAACATTTTAGTCTCTGAATAACTTGAATGTCACATCTGTTTGCACTGCTTTGTATCCATTAACCCACTGATAACCCACAGCACACCATATGGTAAATGCAACAGACCCTTCTACTCATTACAGCCTATTTCTTTGGAACCTTTTCTCAGTGACTCACTCATCTGTGTTTTGTGTTTGTAATTCAATACTCAGGCAATTCTGGATGTGCAGTAATATTCTGGATGTGGAATTAACAAGTGATGCTATTCACATCTTATATGCTTCACCTTTAAATTACCCTAAAAATGACAAGAGGATTTCTCCAAACACATTAAATTAGGTTTGGTTTTAGGCTGTAGGCCAGATAAAAACTAAATCAAAGAATACCTTGAAACTCTTGCTTTAAATGTAGAAATTTTATATTCTGCAGTACGTTTTCTTTGTCCTAATTAATTACTCCTTAATCCTCAAAGGTAGAGCATTCTCTAGCATCAACTGTCAAAAGGCCCTATGATACAAAACAATGCCAGATGCTTGCTCATGGTATTACACTCCCAACAGGTGGTAAGTGCCAGAGATATAAATATATACCCAGGTATAGATATATTAGCAAGTGTGTGCATTTGTATTCATGCATACACATTAATTGGAACACATGCACACATGTACTTGTTGTGCTTTTTAACTGTATAGTTTGTGATGTACAGATTTCTTAGTTTGGTAATAAGGGAGGGTTTACAGTTTTTATGAAATACTAATGAGAGAAAGAGAGAGAAAGAGAAGAAACTTCCTTTTTCTAGGAAACAGATTAGTTGATAATCTGCATCTCATCCCAGCAGAGAGTACAAGTGCTTAAAATGGTGGTGAAAGGATTCATTCATTTCATATGACCACCAGTCACTACATGACCTCACAGCCCACCATCTTACTGGTGGGCTGGGGGTCCTTATCCTATTCTCCATGAGGAAGCAAAGAATTTCTTCCAGAACTTGTATAGCCCTCTGGCTATGCATATAATACAAAACTTCTATAAAGAAAGGACCTCATCTTCCAAAAATTCATTGCACTCTACCAGGTTGTTCAGTAATATTTAAAGATAGGTGAGAGAGGAAACACTCAGTATAACACCAATTTGATCCTGACAAACTGATATCCCTGGACTTAAGGTCATTAGAAATATCTTATTTATCTTCCTATTTAGCACAAGCCATAAGATTATAGCTTTCTATTGAAGAAACCCCAATGGATTTGTGAACCTCTAAAATTGGGTTGTGAGGCCAGTGCAAAGCTCAGTAGATGCACGAAAAAGCAAACAGTCCTGGGGCCATTAATATAAATGCTTTTAACCGCTTCCAGACGGCCTTAGCTTGCAATATGGTTGGGCTGCTACAAAACACATCCAAAATGACTACACAAACTCAAATGACTGAAATGTAACTGTCCATAATACACTGAGTATTGGCTAAAGGTTGACGAGAGTTAGAAGTCACGAATACAAATGTGCACAATACAGCTTTTTGTCTGCCACTTCTAAGCTACAATCACTGTGCTGCTGCCAGCCTTGGCCACAGAGAGTCTGAGGGACAGAGCCACCCGGGTTGAGCTTCCTCAACAAAGACCACCAAACATGATCTTGAATGAGCTTGAGGAACTTACCTCTCTTTGGGGAATGTAGATCCCACCAGGACAGCAGTCTAGAAGAAGGACCGCACTTCTGCCGCCTAGATTAGTCTGTGACAGCATGAGTTTATTTGAGAGGGAAGCACCATACATCTTGAACCTGGCCCCTCCCTCAACTCCCTTCTGCACTCCTCCTAGTTTCACTCCTCCTCTGCTCTTTTAATTTGATTTCAGGCAAGAGGCTATTTTATTTTTTTTTTAACTGCTATACACCTCAGCCTACCTGGTGTTATGAAGTAACTGCACACCACAGGAGAATGGGCAGGCTGAATATGGCTGATGCATTTTCTGGCCATACTCTTTCTCAGTTACCCTGCTGCAACTTTCCTGTTTACTACTGACTGATGATTACAATTACAGTTGCTTGAATTATTCAGGGTAACAAGACAATCGGATGAACTGAATTCCTTCATCACTCCCACACTGAGAACTTTCATTACCTGAGAAGCATCTGTCATCCTTCTGTGATCTCCTAATAGGTGGCATGAAGCCAGTAAAATATTGGAGACCTTGCTGCCTGTTCACTCCTGATTAGTAGTAGTTCAAGGATGGCTGTTCCAGGGCAATTTCTCCAGAACAACTGCAAAACAAACAAATTAATTGACCATAAATACACTACTAAACAGACCCATTGGTTTGCTATTGATATCAAAGAGGTGACTCAGTTTTCAAGCAGCTACAAGGTATATATCAGGTATGTTAGATTTACTGTTAACGCCACAATGTATAGATTGTATCTGGCATTAATATGTATGACACTTGGTGAGGTGCTTCAGAATTAATCACTAGGACATCAGATGACTTGGATCTCATTTTAGTGAGGAGAGGATCTTACACCCTTCAGATTCCTCATCCTCTTATGGATATTTTTGAGAATCTGTTCTATTTAATAAACTAATTTCTGCATGTATTTATTTTATATATCTATAAAGCTAGAAAGAAACAGTTAATGAATGAAAAAACAACAAGAAAAAAATCAAATTCATTAGATGATTTGCTTGGAAAATGTAAATGTAAGAGCTTTAGTGGTGAATGAAATGGAAATGATGGTGTTTCCTGAGCTGCACAGCATGTACTCCATATACAGGCAGAGCAAGAAAATCAGCTGTGAGGCTAATACAGAGTTATAGCATGTAGTTTGCAACCTGATACTGTATAATTTCTAAAAGGGTTGTGAAATTCCTGAAGGAAGAATGCAATTGCTAGAACTAGGATCAACTAATAATAATTAATCAAATTTGAAACCTAATTGGAAGGCATTTCCTGAATGTCTTTTATGGAAGGGAAAAGGATGGTACTATATTTAAATGAGTTTTGAAATAGTCAAATTAAAAAAAATAGCTGAGAGTGGATTCACAATCCAGACCTATTGCTCCTAGTCTCCAGATTGAAGGAGATTATCACAGATCAAACCCCTTTAACAGAAACGAATCTTTTAAATCCACCTCAGCATTGCCCTTCTTAGGGATGAAGGAGAGAGGCTCCTTCCACTGGGAGGAAAGAAGCCCTTAATTCATGACTTCTCAGAAGAAAGGTGCTTGCTTCAGCACCAAACCAGGTTAGTTATGGCCTTAATTTACACAGCAGCATGTCGTCCTGGTGGAAAGGATGACACCTTGAAGTAATAATGAACAAGCATGCATTGATGGAATAATAATCACAGATTTAAAAGGTTAAAGCAGAAAAGGTGCTAAAGCTAAGTGCCTGCTTTAATTCCACTGGGTGCCATAATATTGGCACTCAGAAGCTGCACTTAAAATATAAAAATAACATTAGTGTGGCAATTAGGACTTATTGGTTTGTGGAGAGAAGTCTGCAAGACTTTATGAAAACATCTAAATCAGTCTGTATTCAAGTTCTACTTCACTCTCACTTTCTTTCTGGCTGTACTGTCATTTTCCTCAAAGGCAGAGTTCCCTTAATATGTTGTAAAAAAATGCTAGAGGCATCAGGGACACTTCTCAGTTTGTAGAGGATACTTCTGCCAATTTATCCCAACCAAAGAAACTTGCCTAAGGTGCTTATGAATAAAATAACTGACCTAGAAATGCTCATTTGTTCCAGTGAGCAGACAAAAACAAATCACTAGGTATTTACCTGGTCTCATTTACACAACATTCTGACCTGCCTTAAGTTGCATGAAACAACTAGCTTCAGTGTCTGAAGACCACTACAAGCAGCCTGTGACACATAGAAAAACATCACTCAAAAGGGAGTCTTTTGAGTGAATTCAAACTCCACAAATTTTTGTTAAGACCTTCCCTTTGCCCAAGAAGGAGAAGATCACCTAGGTTTCTGGGAGATAATCTGCTTTATTTACTGTTCTCCAGGATTCTTGTGTGTCCCTGCCAGGATGCTAGGGGCCTGGCAGCACTGGGCAGAAAACACTGGAGAGCAGGTGGAAGTTTTTGATGTGTGGAGGATAGAAGGCAGCAAAAAGGGGGCTTGGTTTTTTGCAGTCCACTTCATGGCATAAGGTGTTTAATTTCTATGAAAATATTTCTTCAATAGTCTTCATATATGACATGGATTCAGCATATAAAACAAACAGTGGCATACAGACTATATAAACCTCAGGCACCGAAGCGAAATGGGCTTGTCTCTATCCCTATCTTACCATTACACAGATCTGATGTTGTCTGAAGACTGATTTACACATTCTGCCCCCATCACTGATAGCAGCAGGAAGACTACAGCTTATTTGCTTGGGCAACTTACTTAAACTTAGAATAAGAACTGACAGAAATGAAGTATGGCATTAGCTCTTTATTCATCCCTCTTCCTTTTTCTTTCAATTTTCAGTTTCAATTTATTATGCTTCTTACCTTTGGTAGATATAAGCCTCTATAATCTCTGCCTGACACTGAAAGCTCAGAGACCGGATAGGTCTGTATTGATCCACATGAGAGTGCAGCTGTTATATTAGCTCCAAAAGAGATTTCAAACCATTCCTTTTCTTTTGAGATAGATATTATGAAGGGTTTGTGTGAAACAAAAAACTACACATATGTGCAGGTTTCTGTTTCCTGTTACTACGTGTTGTCACATGCCTGCAGTTTGTGGTAGCACTTCTGGCAGGCTCATCACTGTAGTTCTCACTATCTCATATCCAAGATATCGAAGGAAGGGAACAGGGAATTCTGCTATATTCAACTAAAATTGAGTGACTTGAGATTCAGGAGTGCTTTTTAGGACAGTTGCTCCTTACTCGCTCTCCTGCCATGCAGCCATGAAGCACCTACCCAGGTGTCATGGGTTCAGCAGTAGCAGTCATTTTTCTCCTTCTTAGTAGTTGGTGCAGCACTGTGTTTTTGACTTGT
>JAOEHY010022232.1:0-30207 GCA_025447955.1 Psilopsiagon aurifrons
GGGGGGAATTCTGCTGCTTTTGCAGAAATGGCTACATTTAATTTGACTACGTAGCACTTTTCGCCAGGCAAAGAAACTAAGCACTTGATGGGAAATAAAACTTCTAAAGCTGTTGTCCCAGATAGGACAACTAGGACTAATGGGTGATTTTTATTTTTTTTTTTTTTTTAATAAAGGGAATGGAGGGTATGTATGATGGATATGAATGCGTATTTAGCCTTTCCTAGTATTATGACAGTTAACCTCAAGGAAACACTGGGACACTTACTAGATCCATCATACGATTATAACAAAAACTCTTTTATCTCAGATTTTGCTTAGTGTGCATTACTTGTTTTGGATCCTCTGCTGCTATCCTCTGGGTTTGCCTAAATACAGAATGTGTCTGTCTGATTAACCCCAAAGAAGAGCTACATGCAGTGGCATCAATAAAGGCATGTTTCAGTTTAAACTGATTATTTGATAGGATCTTCCTATGGTTACAGGTTAACTCGTGGAAGTGAATTTCCATAGCTAGTTGGGCTGCCGTGTTTTGTGCACGAAGAAGATTATAGGCAAGAAAATCTAACCTTCTCCATAATTTAAGTCATGGAATGAAACTAATGTTGGTTTATATGCAATGGCAGCATTTGGTTTCTGAAGGTGGTGTGTTTTGTTGGTTGTAATGGGATGTTGTTGGCAGAATGTCAGCATTGATTCTGTTTTTTAACAAGTTTTACTGGGAGGGTATTTTCTACACTTACGACAGAGTTAAAGAAAAAAATCACAATCAGTTCTATAACCTCTCAACATCAAAGGTGGGGGGAAAGGTTTTGTAATATTGCCACAATAAAGTGTAAGAAGCTGTCAGTAAAAATCTTAAACGAAAGCAATCACAACTACTGACTCAGTTCATACATTGCCCTATGTGACTTCACACTGTGAAATTGATGGGAAGTTATTTTTAATAGATGAAATGTGACAGTTTGAAGTCTCAGTCTGGGAGACCTATACAGTTGAGTTAAAAAAAAAAAAAAAAGAAGCAACAGACAAACAAAAAAACCTAAAGTATCTTTAATCTTGCTCATGCTGTGACTTCCAGTTGAACAGAAGGCTGTGGTATTTCTAAACATCAATTACATCCTTATGTATCAGTTTATCCATTGAACGTGCTTTTCCCCCCTACTTCCTAAGAGGTTTACAGTGCTGCTTCTGCCGTTTTATTCTTCTCAATACAATAGCAAGTAAGGAGTAGCATAGCATCCTGCTGTTGAATCTTTTACCTTTTCAGCATCAGCATTTTTTAAAATACCACTGCTCAACCTTACTGTAATTTTCTCTTATTTTTTGTTTTCTGTAATGTGGTAGCCTTGTCCCTCCAAGACTAGTCTATGTAGCAGAAGTAGAACTTCCTTTCTTTGCATTGTACTCATCCCTAATACTGAATTGTAGTGGACTCTGTGCAGGTTTATACACTTAGAATGGCATTTCTTTCGTCAGCAAGCAGGATGTGAAAGGATGGAACAAAACTGTATTATGTCTGCAGCTTCTAGAAGGTTTCTTTGGCTGGTTTATGTTGCTGCTGCTTGTAACAATTGCTGCGTAAAATACTGATTTGAATACTACTCCTTTATAACTTACTTGGAAAAGGAATGTAAATGACAGGGCCAGCTGCCTGAGAGGAAAGTATAATGTTGCTGAGAAGAAAATCAAATTGTATCTTTAAAAAAAGAAAACACCCTCCCCCATCCTTTCATTAGTTAACTTATTTCTGCTTAACTGAGCTCTTTAAGGATAGCATAACAGATGTCATTGTACTACCAGAAGCTTTGCTAGCTGTAGCTACCGATGCAGTTAATTTTGTCTTTCATATCTAATCAGACAAAAATGAATATTGCTGCTGATGTAGAATATTGGCTGTAATGATGCAGGTCTAAATTTTTTAATCAAAATTTGGACTTTGGCAGCAACAGCTTCAATAAGTGGAAGAAAAGGTAATCCTTGTCAGGATGAGCTTTCTATCTGCAAGTCTTTAGTTCAGAACAGAAATGGGAGTAAGAATTAATATTGCCTACCTTCCTGCAATGTTCTAGGAAAAACAAAGAATATTGAAGTATGCTTTCTTCCATGGCTTTAATGCAAAATGATAAGTGTGTGACTGGATAGTTTTTGGAATTTTTTTTTTCTCCCACTCTCCCATCACCCCCCTCCAGAATTAAATGCATGGAGACTATTCCTAGTGATGACTTTGTCTTTTTGTTGTACTTGTACACCAAGCTGAGAAACTGGAGTAGTGATGTTTTGCTAAATAGACCATGCTTTTTCTCTGGCTGCTTCAGTATGCTTTCCTCAGCATAAATAAGTTATCTTTAAGCAAAAAAGTCATACTTGAAATAACACAGGCAAGCATGACCAAGTCACTGTGCTGATCTATGTACCTTGCAGCTTGATTTAAATATTGTTTTCTTAGTTGCTACTTAATTCTGTATCATCCTAATTTGAGATCAAGAACAGTACTTAAGAATAACACTTCTTTCATGGGCCAACTTTCTAGGATATTTTCCAAGGAAGCGAAAGTAATACCATAATTTTGAAGAATACTTACCTAAAGCAAATGTTTAGAAATTAAAAAACTGTCTATGTCCTGACCCAACTAGACTTGCTTTATTTTGACACCCCTGCCTAGCAGGTTCACTTTTAACGTGGCACTCTCTGCTTATTGAATGTTCAGTCTTCTATCCAGACAGTTATTTGCATTTGCTAAGTAGGTTTAAGAAAAAAGTGCTACAGGTTTTAGGCCATCAGAGTTTATAGTATCAAGGTTTTTAGAATCCTCTATAGTTTCCTCTGGAAAAGAAACAGATACTTGCTGTCAGACGTGACCAGCCCCAGACTTTATTGTCAGACTGATGAGTATAGATCTGCAGGCTCATGTTTTGGTTTTTGGTGTGTTTTTTTTTTTTCATATCTTGGTTTGCTTTGAAATCAATTTTGTCTGAATGAGGCTGTTACTGCTTTGTATATATGATTCTTGTATCCCCATGAAATTGAGTTACAAAGAATATTGCTAAATAACCTGACTACAGCTAGATTGGTCCAAAACCAGAATGAATTGATTTGGGTTTTTTCATTTGTACTAAGCTCTTTCTCTCATAGAGCACACACAACATCAAATAAGCTCATCTGATGATAAACACCATAATACCTATAATGATCTGAATTTATAAATTATTAGCCTTGTTGCTCTGTTCCTTTTATTTTTAGTTCCTATGGAGTTCGGGGAAAAAAGCATTGCTGTGAAATTCTCTGTAGTTCTGTAAAATAAGTCTCTGTAAGTGTGTGTGTCTGCTTAGACTGCAGAATTACTGAATGAATTGGGAGTAAAACCAACAGGAAACAGCTAATGCCACCCAGGTGTAGAGTCCAGTCTCTACACTGCAAATTCAAATTGGTTGCCATAGGAAGGCTATTACATTCTTTTTAAGAAAATGCTTTAGTCTGAGTGCTGCAACAAGAGGTCAAGGCTTACATATACTCTGATATATCTATGTGTCAAGCTGAGAACTGTGCAGCTTTAAAACAGTGCTAATTTTTATGCAAGACAAGTTCCTGCTTCCCAAAACATGTCTAATGACCTCATTTATTATGTATGCAGACTTTTCTTTACAAAAATAAGTCTTACAATTAGGGTTAAATTCAGCTTGGTGTAAATGCAGAGAAAGCCAGCTAAGTTTGAATTTTTACAAGCAAAATGTTTGTTTCATTGCAGAATCAGTTGCCCAATTTGTTGCTTTTAAGTGGAAAAAGTGCAATTATTTTTCTTCCCCAAGTGTTAAGTACTAAAATACTTGAGTTGGAAGATTATTGCAATTTGTGTCATTTCTTTCTTTTGCAAATGCTAAATTTGTTACTTAGATTTTTCTTTCCCTGCCAAATAAGAAACAGCAGATCATTATCTGATGACTTTGTAGCATTTAAATAATATGCCAATTTGTGGAACTTATAACAAAAAGTTTTAGTAATTCAGAATATTGGTATAAAGGGTCTTCAAAGAAAATCAAGTGGGGGAATGCCATTGCTGTGCTTTAGAAAACTAAAACCAGCAGTGGTTACTGTAGATCTACCTAAATAATACTGTAAGAACAGGAAATGATAAATAGAACACTTCTTAAACCTGTTTTTCATTGATAATTATCATAGTTTAATATTTTAAACAATAAAAAAGTTTGCATCACTTGATGATGTAATTATTAACATAAGTTTGTACAATACCATACAGTATCTGCTAAATAAGCAAGCTTGGCAGCTTAGCAAAGATCATGTGATTGCAGCATCCATGATCTGAATTCAGACAAACACCGACTTATTCCTTTGCAGAGAGCTGGTAAATCAAAGTAGCACACTTCAGGGTTCTGGACAGTGCCTGATGCCAGTGAGTTTGATGGATGTATTTTTAGTGCATGGCCCCTATGCAGAACTGCCCAAATCAAACAATTGTCTCCTTTGAGTTCCTCTTGATGGACTGCAGGCCCAGTAGGGACTGCTGGTTGGAGGGAATGTTGGCAGAATTCGGCAGTAGGAGTATCACACGCTGATTGGTCCGACGCCATTCACTGTATAACTTACAGTGATACCTAAAGGATACCTGAGGAGAGAACAGAGATGCACTATATTTAGAGTAAAAGCTGCCCTCCAAGGAATCACTTGGGGTTTTGGGGGAAATACCTCCAAGTGGAACAAAAAGCAGCCTGAATGGGTAGGATAAAAATGAGCAAAAAGTAGTAGGCAAAGATGAGACCTATCAAGTAAATGGCTTGTTCCCCAAGTTGCTACAGCAAAGAAAAGCTGTCAGTGCCCTACCTCTCTGCTGTTGCCTACCTCTTGTTCCTTTATAACATGAAAAATCAGACATCCTGCCTCTGTCTTTCCCAAGAACTAGGATTACTGGCAGCTATTTGGAAGGAGTTTGGGGTACTATAATACTGCAAGTTGTTAAAACTGACAACATAGCTGGCTGGATGGTGAAAGGTTGCTGGTAGCTAAGGTGTGTGCAGACACAGACAGGGTCGTATTACAGGTTCTAACCTTTAATGCTGTATTGCTAGATGCATCACATTAGGATTTAACAGATGCAACCAGGTGAGTGTGAGCAATCTGCCAACACATGTGTATCTCAATTTAGACTGTCTTTGATTTTTTTTTCCCTTTTATTGTTAATAGCTAACAGTTGTCAACCTTAATATAATTCTGCTAGAAGTGGAAGAGAAATGACTGGTACCAGATAACTTGGCCCAATATATTTTTTTTAAATAGCTTACTGCTTATTTTAGTGACAGCTGAGTGTAGTGAGAATTATGTTTAAGAAGATGTGCAGTTTAAAAAAAAAAGACAAACAAATGACAACCCTGTAAATTGCCTTGGGACCTTTTTCTGTGAAATGTGCCACATGACAATTACTATCTTCTTAGCTGTGAGCAGGAGGGACCTTGTCTTGTTAGCTGTTGTGTCTTAATATGCAGCTGGTCATTTGTCACTGAGTTTTTATGCACCTGAGCCACTTCTGTAGAGAAGGCTGGAGGTAACATGCTTGGTTTGCACAGGTGGGTGGAAGATGCTGCTGACTGCTTGCAGAGAAGTGGCTTTGTGTGCTGCTTGCTTTCCTACCCTTACAGCAGTGACAGGATGGCTGCCAGTGAGGTATAGAGGGAGATTACATAATATACTTGCCCATGATTCTATCCTTCAAAACCCTTTCCTTCTAACAAAAAGGTGTTAACTAAATAAATTATTTGTCTTTCCATAAAATCCTACTAGGGACAAAAAAAGACTTGTTTTTTTATTAGATCTTTATACAGCTGTCTGCTGTTAATGAGGGAAACTTGTAGAGCTTTTGTTGACTGCACAGTTGCCCAGAGACAGCTCTTCCAACAGATTGATTCCCCATCTTTCAATCTCCTCTGCTGTCCTGGAAGGAAGAGCAGTCTGCATCTTCATTGCTGTGAAACATCATTATATGAATGAACATGAGAAATCTCTCTTTAAAAAGCACTGCAGTATCAGTAGGAGCTATGTGGAGCAAGGGGAGGGTGGGGAAAAGACTGGACACCAAATGCCTGCAAAGATGAATGCCCTGCAAAATGCAGTGACTACTTCAGAGGAGTGAGCTAGAGTTTAGGTAGGTTGAGTTTTCAAGTAACATCACCCGAGTTCTTTGAAGAAGGCTGCATTGTTAAGCCATGCTTTAACTGCTTTGTTTAAGGCATTTTCACAGGATAACCTAGTTTGACAGCTTGTTTACAATCCGTGCTTGCCTGGAGGCAATTTCCAAGTGATGTCAGCTACTGAATTTCAGCAAAGTCAATGTTACTCACCCTAAGCCATTACACTGGATGCAAAACTTGAGATGCTGAGAAAAGGCCAGATTTACATTGGTCCGTGGCACACTAATATTTGTTCACTTCTTCAATAGGATAGCAAGCAGGGTCTTTTTAACTTAACCTGAATGAATTCGGGCAGGCCTGTTTTAAACCAGCAGTTATGTTACACTGGAAGCTATAGGGCAAATCCTTTTGTACTAAAACATGCTACTTGATCTTGGAGTCAGGATTCTCTGTGAGCGAGAGAAAGCAGAGTGTGGCCCTGAATTCTCAGTTTAAATAGCAATCTCTTGTTTTGTGTCTGAAGCTTTCTTCTTGGGAGTAGGTTGTGGTTTTTGGGGGGTGTGTGTATTAAACACAGTGATTAAACACAGAGAAAAAGCAGCAGCATTGTATGGAGAGCCTGGCTGTTTAAGGGGAATGGATAAAATAACTTACTGGATGCAGAAAGAGAATCTCTCCCATTCACTACTCATTTGGGTAATTATGGTATGTAAATAATCTGTGCCAACTTTTGCCTCATATTCTGTGTAATTTGCCCCACAGGTCTCAATATACTCCCTGCACAGCAATAACTAAGCAAGCAGTGCAGGATTCTCCTGTTCCCAAAAATCAAACGGCAGGTGCTGCTGAAGCACTTCATGGGACTAGCACTTCTGTGGGGGGATCCACTCCTTGCTGTGTGGCAAGGGGAGGAGTGCCTCCCCAGTGCAAACGCAAGTTGGGGCTTTCCTGTGTTGACTGATGGGTCTCTGCTGCTGAGCAGACAAGACTTCTCCATGTAGGGAATGATAAGTAGTTAAGTAGTTGCTTTAAATCTCTACCTTGATTTTGCAAATCTGCCCTCTGAGAATATGTGTAAACACTGTCACTCAAGCCTGTTGACTTAATCTGCAGATGTATTTAGATCTCCTCTAAACTCTTTTGAGTACTAATGCTGTGAGGGCAATGAGGGCATCTTCTCACTGTGAAGACAGCCTCAGCTCCATCCCAGTCTGCCCACTGAATTAACCCCATGCTGAACCGGAGGCTTGCTGTGCCCTTAAAGTCCTCCTGCCTTGCCCTTCCCTGGTGAACACAGTGCTTCATTAGCCCATCCACCTCCTGCTAGCCTGAATAATAGATCGGAGTGGATTTGCGTCTTCCACAATTCAGAGGACATTAAAGATACAGTATTTCAATTAAATTAACCAAGATATACATTTACATCAGGCTCACTATATCACCATATTCTCCAGCTCCTAAAACACATTTCTCTGTATGCTTTTGAAGAGATAAGACTTAGAAAGTGAATAGAAGGGATTTTGCTACTTACAAAGTAAATACGACAGATGATGTTGGGGACTATACTTGAGATGCTGCAGGAATCGTAATGAGCAGCATCAGGTATGTCCATGTGGCACGTGTAATTCCAACTATTTAGCCAGGCTCCCCTTTCTAACTTCCAGCCATTCTGGTGCTTGTGAATTATATATCTTAGATAAATTGGTCAGCATTTGGGTTTCTAAGACAGGCACACATGAAGGAGGTTTGAACAAGCTTTCCTTGAACAGCTGACTGACAGTACTGCAGGAAATACAAGTGCCACTTCACTGCTGGAGTGAATGGCTGTCCTGTCGAAGGGGTGTGCTGCTGGTGCTACTTCACAGAAAATGGAAGCAAGGAGAAACAACAAAAACTGCAGGAGGCTGAGGCAAAACTCTCAGCTTTCTCTGCTATTGTGTGCTGCTAAGATTAGTCTGCAGTCCTCTATGGATGAGACAGGGTGTCACTTACAAAGTAAATGAGATGCCTACCTTTCATAGCTTTCTTGGAGCTAGCTGCTACATAGTGTGGAGTTCTTGTGTTTTTACAATCACCACCTCTCCTTTTGCAAGCTTACTGTGGGCTCATGATAGGGTTTTCTTGCTGTGTTTTTACCTCTATTAGTGTCACCTCCTCAGCAGCTTATACTGATCAAAACCTGCTGGATGGGGTCAGCTATACAGCATGTGGCCATATACAGTGTACATAAGAACTGTGTGCTGGCCCTGCAGTGGCTGTGCTGTCACCATGGGCTGGGTGGTCTTCCCCCATTCAGGGCAGCACAGGCTCAGATGGGTTTTTCCTGTCATAGGAGCCCAGCCTTGCATGTGAACGCTCCCTGTATGCATCTGCTGTTCTGTTCTCCTCCTTGCCTGAGAGCTAAAGGTGTAGAATGTCAAACTCAACAGTAATCTGGGATTTTCAGTGAACTGCTAGACCACAACTTGAAAAACACTTGTTTTGGCAGCTGTCCTCTGGGTTTGCTTCACTAATGCTGGGCCAAGTGTTCCTTGGTGCACTGGGGCCAGGAACTGATCTCAGTTTAACAATTTGGCACAAATCAAGTGGCTTTTGGATGGATCAGCAAGCAAGTGACAGCTGCAAAGGCAGCCGTATTTCTACAGACGTGGGTGTAAGGTGTGTTCTGCTATGGAAATCCCATAGCACCACGAGCATGGGATGCACCCACATGCAAGGCTTTTGAATTGTAAAATTGGCCAAATGTTGGATTAGAGTACAATCTGAATCCTCTGTAGTTTCCGTGTTGTTCACCTAAAGCTATTTTGTGCACTGTGCCTTCACCTGTTGCACATTATCTTCGATGTAACTCCTTCCCATAGCATGTGTCTTGGAACTCCATGTTGTCTCCCTCTTGCTAGCTCCTATGGTGTTTGCGATTTGGGAATGACAGTCCAATTTTGGGTCAGTCTTTTTGGTTTTCCAGAGAACTTGAGTAGTGCAAAACCCAGAGGTTTCTTGCAGATGTAAATTAAGTTTATCAGAACAGAAGGCATATATAAGCAAAGCTTTGTACAATGGTGCACATGCTCTACAGCACTCCATCATTAATTTTCTGATTTGTTCTTTCCCTTATTCCTGTGAGTTAAAGAGAAAACCAATACTTACTAGAGTCCAAAAGAGGTAAATAGTGAAGAGTGCGACAGTAAGTGCAATGAGGCCAACAGCTTCTAGTCTGCTACTAAAGTGCAGATGGTTCACTGCTCCTCGCAGACACAACCAGCCAGAGATGCTTGCCAGTGGAGTGATAAAAAAGAAGCACAGCAGGTCTCCAAAGAGAGTCCGTTTCTCATGCTGGGGGCCCGGGTTCTTCAGCCACTACAGGCAAAATGCAGATAAAGTAAGTGTCAGCGCAGGGAGGATGTTTTACCAGAGTCAAGCAGCTTGCTTGCAAAATGCAGAACTGTTCCTTTGAGGAGGCAACATGGACCACATGCAGGATATGGCTTTGGCTGTCTCTAGAGAGGTCATACCTCAACTTCCCCCATCTCTCTGCCTGCTGATGTATACCTACTGCATTGTTTATTCAACTGTAGTTAGAGGAACTGCTTGAGGAACGACCTTAATGTGGAAGGAATCATGCTCTTCTCAAGAAGAGTGTAGAAAGTGTTTGTTAATGTTTGGCCACAGTATTTTAAGTTCGGGTTTGGTTGGGTTTTGGAGTTGTTTTTTTTTTGCTGGCTTGTAATGCCAGCAAAGCTGTTTTCACCTTGCTTCTAGATATGCGCAAGCAGCTGAAGGTGTACACAAGGTTACTTTTATTAAGATGAAAACCTTGCATGGAGACCTCATAGCAGCCTTCCAGTATCTGAAGGGCGCCTACAAGGGCACCAGAGGGGGACTCTTCATCAGGGACTGAAGTGATAGGGCAAGAGGTGGTAACAGTTTTAAAGTTAAAACAGGGGAAGTTCAGGTTAGATATAAGGAAGAAGTTCTTTACTGTGAGGATGGTGAGGCATTGGAACAGGCTGCTCAAAGAAGTGATAACTGCATCATCCCTGGTGGTGTTCAAGGCCAGGTTGGACAGAGCCTTAAGCAACATGGTCTAGTGTGAGGCGTCCCTGCCCATGGCAGGGGAGTTGTAACTAGATGTTCTTAAGGCCTCTTCTAACTCCTAACTATTCTATCATTCTATGAAAACACAGTGCCTGATATTCAACTGCTGAAGTGAAGGCTGATTGAACAGCTATCAAGCCCACACACCCATGCTTGTATAAACAGGATTTTAGATGGCAGAGGTAGAAGTTCAGCCTATACTAAGACCTTTTATTAAGAAAACCTCATCACTCACGTCAATCTTTGAATAGGAAGACTACCAAGCCCTGCAATTTTTGGTAATGTAAGCTGCAGGCTTTGGTCAGAAGCACTCTGCAGCAATCTTTAATTCTTTGAGCATGTACGTGGTGCTACCAGGGATAGAAAATAGTTCTTACTGGGCACCCCAACCAGCCTTGGAGCTGTACGTATTACCCTAGCCACTAAGGGCAAACACATTATGTACCGCACAGGACTGTGTGTACCCCAGAGCCCATGATCTACGCAGAAAAGTCAAAGCTGGGAATGGGCAGCAGAGGTGGAAGGAGCTGCCGTAACATCAGCAGCCTGCACAGCAGAGCTGGGTGCAGGGCAGGCTATCAATTCTCAGTCTAGCATGTCCCTCCCAGGCTCCTGCTCTAAGAATGAGGCCATGCTGAAGGCAAGGAAAGTCATGCTCCAGCAGGGAGCTACGGCATTATCTGTGATCAGCACAAAAAGAAACTAAAGCTGCTGCAGCTCTGTGCCAGCAGATGTGGATAAGGCTCATGTATCCTTAAACTGTTTGGCCCTCTCATTACTCACAGAACATTATACATGGTAGTAGAAGGTCCATCTCCTTACCTTCAGAAACTAAGGTTAAAACTTCATCCCTTCACCACTTAATGCCCTTTATTCCCAGTCACCTCCAGGTTTTTATTTCTTGTCCTACAGCAATTTCCCAGAGGAACACCAGGACTCAAGAGGTTTGATGAGAGAATAAGGCTAAAGAGTGTTGTGGAAGATAATGAATATTCATCACCTAGGTATTCTACCTCTCTATTCAGACCCTGCTTCATCTTCTCCTGCTCTACGCACACTGTGAAAACAAACAGCAGCATTTATCTCTCCATTGTCATATGTGGTATAACAACAGTCAAGAAATTAATCCAACCAGGAGCTAATTTGACACTAGCAGAAAGACACAAATCAGTAGACAAGTTTACCTCAGCCTTACCATCTCTCAGATGGAAATAATAAATTATCTACTTGATGGTTTGGGTTTTTTTTTTTGTGAGGTTTAAATACAACAGAGTGACTCAGCTGCCTAAGATCTATTTTCATGTTTGACTCAGGAATTTAGGAGAACATAAAAATACATTCATAAACATTTTTTGCAGGACGTAGGCTTTTATTAATGTGAATACTTTTAAAATCCGAAGGATGGAGGAAGTACTTTATAACTGTTATATACTACTATAAGCAAGAAGTTGTAAGGGAAGATGCTAGTCAGAGGGAGACTTAATATTGTTTTTTCCCTTTCCGAACAGCGTCTTAAGCTCAAGATTATCTAAGACACCAGAATACCACGTGTGGTAGGTTTACCCCAGCTTGCAGCTAAGCACCACACAGCCACTCTCACCTACCCCCCATATGACTATGGAGGAGGGAACAGGAAGAGGCTGCAGATAGAGCTTGGGCAAAATAAGAAGACATGTTTACATCTGAACAACTTCATAGAGAAAGCTATAGTCATGTGTGAAATGCTAACACCACTTTCCCTGGAGCTTTTATTCCACTTACTTAAAAATAGTCCCAAGGAATGTGTCCGTAACAGTTCCAGGTTTTATTCTGTTGCTGTTAGGACTGAATTCAATCCTCACCTTTTGTAATTGGCCATGAATCCCTGTAACACGAAATTGCCAGGAAAATGAGAAGAACTGAAAGCATGTGGTGGTGGAGATTCTGCTTTTAAAGGTGACTATGAAAAGATTTTGTGAAAAGTATCTGTTTATAAACTGTGACCCACAAGAGACTTGCTGAGCACCTGCACTATCGATCTCAGTGGGAACTGCCATTTTCTTAGGGTAGACCTTAAAATGCCAACATCTTATCTCAGTGCTATGGTGGCTGCCCCCCTGTAACTGGGCAGTGAAGAACACACTGAAACATTTCAGAGTCCATTCAGTGGAGGCTGCATTCTCAAATCCCAGCCTGCTTTGATCCTTTTGGGCTCCATGCAGCTTAGCTAGTACAGGAAATGCTTTTTATTGATCCAAGTGAGGATGACCAGCAAGAATACATGCATGTGAGGAAGCACACACGAAGGCATGTGTTGTCATCTCTGCCCTGTGAATTTCACAATACACAAGACAATCTAGATAGCATTTTATGGTGTGCCACCTAACTTTCTTGAAAGTTTGGGCAGGCAAAAAACGGTGTGAGGCTGCTTACAAACTGCCTGCACTCCTTATGTCTTGTCTGACGCTTATGAACAAACAAATAGAAACAATTCAAATATTAGCTGAGGCTGGGACAGACAAGAGTAGTATTATAAAATAGCTCCTCCGCCACAATTCTACAGTCTAACCTTAAAAGCTAGTTCTGAAGTTGAAGTCAAAAGCAATGAGTAAGTAATCTGAGTGGCTGTATGGATTTCAGTCGGAGCGGGTATTTCTCTCTTCAAGTACTTCTGCTTAGATTCTAGGTTTCAGTCTTGTCTTTTGGAAATGTGCACTGTCAAATTACTTTGTAGCTGAAAAGGCAAGTCAGCAAATCCTTTCCTGAAACTGAAACCCACACAATAATCTCAACAAAGTGTTGAGCTGATTAATTAGTGTGGCAGTACAGGAGGGCAAAGAACAAGACGTAAGGCCAGATACAACTGACATATCTGCACTATGACACTCTGAAATCTGTTCTATTAAAATATGTCAATGCTCTCAATTATTTCTGCAATAAACTGAGACTCTTACAGTAATAATTTCCATTTTCAGGGAAAAAGAAAGTCATAAGAGGAGTTATGTGTGAAGTAAAATGCTGGCTTGCTTGGCAAAGTACTATTTTATTGAGCACAATCTTGAAGTGAATAGTGATTCCCATTCCTGATACTCAGGTAGAGACCCAGCTAATACAACATGAATTGACATTAGCAATAGCAGCAAGCACAAATTCAACAACAGGTAAGTGCAGTGCCTGATGCTCAACCCACTATTGGCTCGTAACTGACACAAGAGAAGAAACCCTGGAGAATCCAGCCCCTTGAAGAAACGTGGGGTCCCACCTCATCCCTCACAGTGACACATAGAAAATGGGGTCTACTCAGATGCAAAAACCTCCAAATCCTCGTCTGTTCCACTCACTGTCCATGCCATCACTTTGGCAGTGGGTGCTGCGATGGTTGCATGGTCTACATGCACTGCTCCAGCACAGGAGGTCTATGCTCAGCCATGTTCTGCTAAATAGGGCAGGTGCTGCTGAAATAACCCAGACTGGGCACTCTGCAAAAGGGCAGCCACAGCAACCGGTTGGGGCAGGACAGCACCTTCAGCCACATCTCTCTTTACTCAGCAGATGTGTGCCTAAGCTGCAGACAGTGGCAAAAGCTTTGTTGGGACATACTGCTGATCTACTGCATGCAGACAAGATTGCTTCAACTGGAAAACAGAAGGGGTGTCAGGAAAACAGCCCACACCACAAGAGGTGACTTAAAAAGTCTTAACTTATCACGGCAAAGTCACACTTTAAATGCATCTTGGGGCTGGTCAAAAGAAGGGAGAACTGAAGGAGAAGTAAAGGAGAAGTGCTACCTGAGTTCATAAACTCTTTGAAGCAGGAATCCTTCATAGGAGAGAGACAAAGCACAGAATTTCATTTCTGGGGACAGTTCAGCCCTGGGAACAGTAATACCTTGTTTCTGAATATCATGGGACAAGAACTACACCACTGTTATTCAGAGAGCAGGGCAGAGGGAGCAGAAATGCTGATGTCAAAAATGGGAAACATAGCAATGGAAGTTCAGTTTCCTTCTCAAGCTTTAGAACGCCATAGGTCTCATGGACTGGATGAAAAACAAGTCTCCCAAACACAGTGCTGGCTTATGAACAACCAACATCGTGAGGCTAAACACAAGGTTGTGCATTCTCCTGAATGCACAATGTTGGCTTAAGAACAAATGGGTAATATTTGGCCATAAATACATTTAGGTTAAGAATCAGAAAAAAATTTCCCAGCATTCATACAGTCCAGCTCTGGAGAAGAAAAGACTCAGGGGGGACCTTTGGCTCTCTACCACTGCCTGAAAGTAGGCTGTAGTGAGGTGGGAGTTGGTCTCTTCTCCCAAGCACCAAGCAATAGGACAAGACGAAATGGCCCCAAGCTGCACCAGGGGAGGTTTAGATTGGATGTTAGGAAAAAATTCACCACAGAGAGGGTGCTCAGGCATTGGAACAGGCTGCACAGGGAAGTGGTGCAGTCACTGTCCCTGGAAGTGTTCAAAAACCATATAGATGAGGCCTTTAGTGACATAGTACAGTGGTGGACATGGCAGGCCTGGGGAAATGGTTGGGCTTTTTGACCTCAAAAGTCTTTTCCAACCTAGTTGATTCTATGATTCTATAATTTTGTTTCACAAAGCAGAGTTGAATTTAAATTATTATCTGCCCTAGAAGGATTATAGTGAGCTCTTGGTCTTCATCAGGGTCTCCATGCTACCTTCAACTGAATGCAAATCCTGATGCTCAGGAATTTAATGTGAGTTCATAACAGTCCTATGGAGACTTTTGGTCTGTGAGCCTCCTACTGGCTTCCAAAATTTTACCTTGTGTTTTACACTGCAGATGAAACCAGTTCTATGAAACTGCCTAAAATCCTCTCCAGTACAAACATACAGAGATGTTTGTTTGACACTGTCAAATAATCTGAAACTTCAGACTCCTGCGATGAACGAATGGGCTCAGTTTCCTTTTAAGTAGTTTATTCATCCTGTCTAAGCAAACATAACTGGAGAGTGAAGAACTTCTCATCTTAAGAGATGGACAGGCTGAGGCATCCACCTGACATGCCAGGAAAGTAAAGCCTGACATGTGGAGAGGGAAATCATCATAACAAGCAGCAAATAAGGACCAGAACACCCTGGAGAAGCTCAGACTGGGAATTTATCTAACCTAACTAAACTGAGCTGCCAGCAGAAAACTGCTGTAAAATACCTCCACAAGTATGAGCTGCTTCACCATTGCCAAAGGCCAAATCCTGGAAGCACTCACCTTTACAGGTCTAACTTCAATTAGGTGACTCACAAATGCTAAGTATGTGCATAGTGTTTTCCAAATTAGATCCTGAGGCTGCAACCTGTTTCTACTGGGAAGCCCTTTTTAGTTCACTATGTTTTCCTTGGAAAATTGATTTTATGTAAATGTTACTGGGGCTATACCAGCAGCAAAGAAGATTCTGCAGAACGAAGAAAATCTATCACACTGCTTTTTAGTTAAAGGTATTTAAATAGTTATCACAAATGAAGCTGGGGGGGAAGGGAAAGACAGGAAAAAAATTGTCTTCCCTAAATATGTTTCCCTTTGAACTAAAAATAGCTTATTACACATCAAACATATCAGTTCATTTTGTTCTTTTCACAGTGATAGCTCTGCAATGAATCTTGGTAAAAACTGTACACAAGCAAAACTGCTAGAAATTATGGTAGTCTCTGGTTTCATTCCAGCAACGACCAATGGCAGCATCTTGCCTTGGGCTTTAAGCAAAGAAAGACTGATATTGCCTGGTTTTTTTTAGTGTGTTTCACTTGAATGAAAGACCTTTTTTTAAGACCAGGAGGACCATTTATTGGCCAAAAGCCCTCCTCAAAAACACCCTGAACAACCATCTGAGTATTTTTGTTCAGATACTTCTTAGCTTGAAAACCTTCTCTTAACTTTTTTCAGTGGAATGTTTTCAGACAAAGCTTAACTACCTGTAACTCAAAGTCTTCCAGACCAGAATGGTATGTATATTTGTATTCAGTGCAATGAAACATTTGGTGTGACTTGAAACTTTTCTAGGTTAATGTTTTTCCAAAGAAAACAAATATTTGACAGTTACTTTTCAATTGAAAAAATATCTGTATTTCAGTTTTGGGGTTTTCTGCTTAGATCAACCATTCAGCTACTGGCACAGTATTATTGTCTTCAGTGGGTGCTTTTAAGAAGGCCACAGTGACAGCTCACAGACATGTTCCTATGGTCCCAAAGAGGGTCCTTCCTATTTGACAGCTAGAAACTAAACAATTTGATCTTTAATTTTATTATGCTAACGCTTCAGCCTCTTTGTAACTCAGTCTGCTCTTATTTAAGTTTAGCCCTTATTTTAATTTAAGTTCCAGGGAATGTTTTAATTGTAGATGTCTGAATGAGCTGAAGCTACATTCTGAAGTAGCAAATTAATTTCATTTGTATCTTTTCGTAAGTGGAAAGAATATCTTAGTTATTGTAAGGGTGGTGGTGTATAATATACTTCTACTTTTTGTTTGTTTTGTAAAAGGAATAAACCACAGTGCAAATAGGAACCAACCCTAGGTGGTAAATAATTGTAAAGAGAATGCTGTTGGCTATTGCTGTCACACCATAACTGAATTTGTAATCTAGATCCTGGGTAGTTTGCCAGCTGAGAAACAGGAGTTTGATATACAGTGCTCCACCAAGTAGCAATAAGTATTACAGTGGCTGGTACAGAAACTGTGTAATCCAGTTTCTGGATTATAAAACTTTGATGTCTAAAACCAGGATTACTGGTTCTCTGATAGTAAAAAAAAAAACCAAACAACAAAAAAAAACACCATCAAACCAACAGTTTGTTAAGTTGCACAATAAAAAGCTGTGAAATTTATTGTAGGTCAATTGAAACAGTATTATGCTGTTTAATATTAGTCTGGCTTACTGCTATTCTGTTTTCCCACTATCCATTTTAGTTTGTATTTCAGGTGATCCCTGTATTAGGTAAAAGATTTCAAGATGTATCAAGAAAAAAGATTTTGTGAAACTGTGGGAGAAATAGTATTCCCTTTCACCCCTAAGTTTTTCATATTTCCCGTTATATTTTGGATGGATGTATTCCCAGTTAGGCAGACAAATGTATGCATTCAAGAAAATCAACAAAATCACATTTTGCATTTCAAATCCAAAGCAAAGCAGATTGGCTGCTGGCAACACATATTTCTACATACTGCAAATATCCTGATCTATAAGCCCAAGTATATGGAAACTAAAGACTTGATAGATAATGCATCTAAAAGGTCAGATGCAATAGAACTTTTCGTCTTGGCACTTGGTTTTTCCTAGGAAAAGCAAACTTCGGCTCCTATTGATGGTAGGAAATGCTACCAGCAGGACAGAGATAATAACCTGGCAATTCAGAACTGTATTACAGAATTATGATGGCCAAAGAAAAGTCACAAAACCCACAGCATCTTATCTCATCTTGCTAGTCCTTAAAGAACAGCATTTGGCCTCTTTCAAAGCAGCTGTTCCCTCTCTGCTCACTTATTTTCTCCTGGGAACTCTCCTCAACATTTTTTGCTCTGAATTGCTAGACCTTTACATTTAGAACAGAGCAGTTACAGATGTGATGGGTGATGGTCTCAAGGCACAACCTATTCACTGGCAACTAATTTTTGCTCTTTTTTTCTTTGTTAATTTTTTTTTTCTCCAGGGGTGGTTTGATCTTGTTTTCATTCCTGGTGTCATTACCATGAGAAAGATTTGTGCTTGGAAAAAGTCAAGCACTGTACCAAAACTTTTCTGTAAAGAACATAAACCAGCTATTTAGCTTCTCTGTAAAGGAGCGAGAACAGCTTGTTCTGGTCTCTGGATTTTTCCCTATTAGGTATGAGTAGAGTATGGTATTCAAGGTGTAAAAAGTGTGTCTTGAAGAGATTATGTTTCTAAAACTTTACGTATTGGGGAGTTTATTTTTATTATACTTTCTTTAACTCAGACATACTTCTACTGAAAAACTACATGGCTGCTTCAAAGTCTCCCTGTGTGAACTGGGCCTCAGGGGGGTGGTTTGCAGCTGAAAACAACTAGGTACAAAAGCTTCTGCATCATCTTGTCACTCTTATTTTGTCCTTTGGGTCAGGAAGGAAGGCAGGGAGGATGTACATACTTAATGTATCTGCTCCCAGCCCCAATGTGCTGTACTGACAGCTGCAGTTCCTCCAAACTTAGATTCATGAAAGTTTTCCTAGCTGGTGACTATGCTGAGTCACCATTTTCCTTCTTGCTTTAAGAGTGATCCTTCGACAAACTTTGTGCAGCACATCTGCTGTCTCTTCATTACAGTAATTTAATGCTGATGACTTGCTTCACTGAGCAGTAGAGAGGAAAAGTAAGTAGAAAGAATCCCAACAGATAAAACCAGATGATTCAAAGTCTTGCACAAAAGGTAAATTAGTATTTCAGTATAAGACTCATGGAAGTTTTAAATTCTAATGTAAGCCCATCTTAACTACTTCATGCTTAGATGTAGGTTTTAGGGGGTTTCAAATTTATTTTTCCTTATCAGAATGAGCTCTACAGCCATAGATTGGGAAAAACTGAATTTAATATCTGCCCAATATTGTGATGATTATCCTGACTTTGTTTTTCTCCTACTCATGCTGGTTTGCTTATGAGTTTTATATTGTTAATTAAGTGCTTTCTTTTTTTTTGTTTGAAAAGAATGAACCAATAAATAGCAAATCCTGGTTGGTTTAAAACATGTAAATAGCCTATGAGCAATACAATGCTGACTTATATGGTCACATAATGTTCTTATACATATTTATGTTGTAGCTGGTTGTTTTCTAAGTATTTTATTGCACATAAATACATTTGCTCTGCCATGTTTTGTGTCTGTTCCTGTACTAAGCCAAGTGGAAGCAACATAGATGCAATATGGAAATTGAAATGAAGATGATGTATAATACTCATATAAAGCTTGCCTAATCGTCAAGCTGAAACATAGCAAAAGCGTCTATGTGAATAATGTCACAAATTTCTAGAGTGCATTTCTTCCTGTGGATTGGCTGCATTAAAAAAGCAGCTTATATACAAGTGGGAGGTCTATAAAAGTGACTAACAGAAACTGCTACAGTTTGCAGTTTGTTTTGAGATCCTCCCATGTTTGTCACGAGAAACATATCTCCACGCATATCAACCACCATATTATAGACTTTCCTCTCCTCCGGTGTCTAGAATTTCTGCTGCTTCAGCTTGGGTCCTCTGTGTCAGAAGTAGCCAGGCTCTCACCGGCAGTGTGGTCACCAAGACATGGAAGAGAGAAGCAGGGCTACTCAGCAGCAGCTGCTCTTTTTCTTGAGGTGTGTCCTTCCTAGGTACAGTCATAATGAGAAACCCATGTGCCCATGCTCAAGTCCTGCACACCTCTAATTTCCAATAGACTGTACAGGGGTGCTGTGCACTTAGCATATTGTAGAAGAGGTGGGTTCAGAACTTGTCTGCGTTTCCTGAATTGAATTTTGTAGTATCACAAGGCTTGGGACACTGAGGAATGTGCACGTACCGGTAATGTTTAAATGGATAACATCTTTTGGATTACTGGCAAATCGCTTAACTGATTATAGGGCTGTGGATGTCTCTAAACAATGCCTTTACCTGAAGGAGGAGCCCTGAAATCAAGTGAAATGATTTCATCAAAAGGCTTGCTCTGCTCATGCATGCCAAGTACCTCAATAGCAACATGTCTCCAAAAATGTGACTCTAAATGGCAGCTCCAAAGATGATACAGACAGCTTGTGCTCCAGTAGATTATGTCTGGTTGACATTGGTGGTCTCCATTTTCCGTGCCAGGGCTTGCCCTCCAGGAGGGAGATATACAGAAGGACTCATTGATCTTCAATATGAAAATATTTTATCACAATCCATTTCTCGCTCCTTTATAATATATCACGTTCTCTCTAGTGCAGTTGTTATAAATAAGTTTACAAGTGACTCAGAAATAACAAGTTCTAGGTCCCAATGGAGAACTGAGGAGCCTGAGCCCAGCCTCACAGTAGAAATCCCACCAGAAGCAGGGATTTCCTGGTTAGCTCAGTCCATAAGCAAGGCAGCATAAGTGCTGAAAGCCAGGCAGGGCACTGTTCCTACCTGCAGTGCATTGGGCGTCCATTTACAAATGCCTATGAAGGCTCAACAGAAAGCAGTCCTTACCAACAGCTGTAAAATCACCTAGGGCACATTTGATGCATGTAGGCCAATGGTATGGAGATAAGGAACTGTAAAGGAGACCACCCATTTTGGCTGACCAGCCTTTGACAAATACCTGTGGAAGAGGTGAAATTGTGTGTATTCTCTGGTGTGTGCTTCTTTGACTTGAGGCAGGACAAGTCACAGAGCTCTTCCACCCAATGAGGCAGGAGGCAAAAGATGTAAGTAAGTGGTGGGTAGCAATGAACAAATCACTTTCCATTGAATGCTGAAGGTTAATCACCACAAATGCCTGATTCATGAAACACAATTCTTCTGGGGAAAATAATCTGAGTTAAAAAAACAAATGGATGAAGAATAACTGAAACTTCACAACCGCAATGATGAGAGGCTCAATGTGCCTGACAGACTGCACTACCATTTCCTGCCTCTCTGGTTGGGTTTGGGACATCAGTTAGCAGCTTGTACATTTCTTACGAGATGTTTCTCCCCCAGACAACAAAGACATGTTCTGTGGCACAGATAAAGGAATGTCTCCCTTGAAAAGAACATAGTGTGAAACTCAGTTGACCACAGAGAAGCTTATGATGGAGAAAAGACATGAAGGATAAAAGAGAAAGTCAAGGTCAAAATGAATGCTATTTTTTCTTTGCTTCTCCTCACAAAGGAAATCCAGGTAAAAAACAGACTGCTGTGCATTAGGTAAGTTGGGGAGAGAAAGCAAAGGTGAACTCCCTGCACTTTTGAATCCTTTGCATGATGTATGCAGGAGGTAGGATATAGTTCCTAGAATCACTAAATACCAGGTTGGAAGGGACCTCAAGGATTATATGACACAACCTTTTTTAGTTGTAGGTATGCCCCTTGTGTCTGACCTAAAGATCCCCTGTTCAAGTGTGAACACAGGAGACACCTTAAAAGAAGGCAAAAAGCCATCTTGCAACAAATTTTTATTGCTTTAATTTCCTCATGAACTACTGGCAAGGCAGCAACATGGTCAGAGAGGAGGAGTGCGGGCAAAACGCAATGGGTTCACTAGCCTGTTCTGATTAAATCATGAAGTATGGCATGAAATCCTTTGCTGCTTCCATCATAATGTACACAGGGGAGGAAGGACTATGGCTGCACAACCAGCTGAGCAACATCATGCTTCATTTCACTTACTTATTTCATTTCAAGCTCACCACTGCTGCAGCCCCTCCTGCATGCTACCAGCAGGAATTAAGTCAGATGTGACATTTCTAGATAAAGCAAATGAAGTATCTCAATTTGATTTTCCATTGAGACTTCCTTTACACCCATGGCTAAACTGCTAAGCAGCAGTGATCAATGCAATGAAGGGATAAGGAGAAAACCTAATACTGTGTTCTCTTCTTTTCTTTTTTTTTTTTTTTTGTTTGTTTTCCTTTAAGAAAGTAAATAGTATGTCTTAAAATAGTCAGAAATACCATTCCTTTTCCTGACAGAAAACCTCTAGGAGAAAAGATGGACAAGATGATTGATTGCTTCAAACATTTTTATACCACCTGTCACTCACCAACAGAAGACATGTATTCTGTGCATGAGATAGGGCCTGCTGAGGAGTTGCTGGATAAGCTTCTATAGACAATGCTTTACAAATGACTTTATGAGTACAATAGTCCCTCTTGACCTCCTAAAATGCAGTGGTAAACTCATCACCTCCACTGAAAGGACCATTTACCACTTCCATTATCTAGTTCAGAGGAATCTTTGGAGAACTAATTCTCTTACTAAATGAAGCGAACTCTGACTCCACACACATACACACATATGTTGGAGTTAAAAGCAGATGGCTGCTCTGGCTTATCATTTGATCAAATGATAGAAGGTTATTGTGAAAGATTGTCCTACCATACCTGACGATAAAGGTCCCTCCATGCCCTAATGCTCTAAGTAATGCAGAGAGACAGATAGGACACTAAAAGCTTAGTGCTTTAGTGCTTTTTAGGATGTGGGAATCTGGAAACTTGCATCTGTTTTTGTCATTCTTTGAGAAATTTTAGATTTGCTGTTATTATTTGCAGCAGGTTCTTTTTATTTCAAAGCACTGTCTATTAAATAAGGACAAATTTTATGGCAAGCTTAAATTATACTAACAGAAATAAAAAACTTTGACTTGTGTCCTTCTGTTTAATTTGTCCCCTGTGTACAAGTCATCTTAGTTACTCTTTGTCTCTGCTGCTCTCAACTTCAAAAGCACAGCTTCAATTCCCTTCTAAACTGAAAACATACTTGTGTAAGATCACAACGACTTAAAAAGAGTAACCTGATTTTTCTTTTATGACTTTTTGTGCAACTGCAGGTAATAGTTGAATACTGTACTAAGATATTGTGGGTATAGTAGATAAGAAGCAGGAAAAGATTATGTAATAAAGAGAAAAACATCAATTAACAATGTGTACTATGTTTCAGAAATGTTCTTGAACCTGGTTCTTATTAGTCCAGCTGAGAAAAAAAGACAGCTTTATCATTATTATTGTTGTTATTGTTGTTGGTACTAATTACTACTTCTTCTGCCAAAAATAAGCCTCACTTTATCAGGGAATGATCAAGAAACCAGACTCACACAGCCTCAGCAGGGTTAGCTTTACTTTCAAGCTCTTCAGTGATCATTAGCTCTTGAAGAGTATTATGTCCCATCTCTGTAAAGCAAGCCTATGAGCAGCTATTGCAAGGGAACAGCTTGAAGAAGTTGGACTCTAAAATCAAACTCTGATAAAGAATCAGTCACAAAGATTTTGCTGTTTAGTCCCTAACTGCCTGAGAATCCTCAATAAACAGCAGCATTTCTGAAACCAGGACGAGCTTCCCGGAGGAGTCTGGAGTCCTGCTAGAAGCACCAAACAACAAACAATCAAACACAGCTGGCCTAGGCTTGCTCTGGTTGGACTACAGCTTTTGTGCTAAATACTGTGTCATAAAAACAAAATACACATTCCTTAACCCAGCATAAGCAGTTTTAGTAATCCTCAATGAGAACTGCTCACCCCCCTACTGCATGGGCCATTACCCAGCAGTCAGTTTTCTCCTGTATCCTCTCATCTGTGAATAAAAGCAATAAAAAAAAAATCTGTGACTAAAAGCTTATTTTTAACACCATATCTCCTTCTACCAGTTTGCTACAGTTCATGACAGCAATGAGGATGCGCAGGAAAGACACATAGTCCTGGCCCTAAATTTAGCATTTAAGTGCTTGTGTCACCAGCTGATACAAAAAGATGCTTCTCCTTACTTCTGAAAAATGTTATTATTTGTAATTCACTTTGAATTCCAATATAAGCCACAATTTTTAGAGGTTTGTTGTTTTGGTCTTTTTTTTTTTTTTCACTAATTAAAATAGGAGAGGCAAAAGATCATTAACAGTGTCAAAATAGGGGTCACCAAACCTGGCAAACTTCATGCAGCCACAGGGCATCATCTATGGCTATCGCAAATGGCATTGCAAATGGCATCACAAATGGCTATACATGCCAGATACTAAGAACTAATTCTTCTTGTGGGCTTAACATGGAAACTACCTTTCTAAGGTTCCTTGGTTTGTAACTGCTCCCTCAAAAGCAAGGTGAAAATATATTCTTGACCTATATTTAATACTTACGGTTGTCTCACATTCCACAGAAATTACTACTTACCTCTTTTCCATCCTCTACCAAGCTGGCTGGTAGACTAGGAATACACTGCACTGTTTCCCACACCTGCACTCAAGTTTACAGTGAAGGAAACCCATCGATCCCATTCTTCTCACTTCATTTGATTCAGTTTGAAATAAGAGATTTGTTATTTCTGCCCTTTCCCTGACCTCTTGCCCTCATCATGCCAATCCCAAAACTCACAGCTTGCTTTGGCTTTGGCCAAAGGACTTTGTGATGCCTGTATTGAAACAAACATGATTTGCACATGAAAGATAAGGTTTTGGGGACATGCCCCATGTACTGACCTCCACCAATGGTCTGTGTTTGCGCTCCACTGCAAACCTGAAGTGGCAGAGTTCACAGTAGCTGGTGTTTGAAGATGTCAGCCAGCGCTCCAGGCAGCTGCGGTGAATGGTGCCCAATGTTCCTGTACATTTGCAAGGGGAAAGCAAGTCTTCCTGGCTGCTGCCCTCATGACAGATCCTGCATATCGGCTGGTCATTAAAGGGGCTGCTGAAGGAGGAGGGAAAATTGTGATCTACCCTCTCTCTCTGCATGTCATAAATTAACAACTGGGACACATGTGCAGCTTGCGAACTTTGTTCTGCAGTTGGTACACCAAGCTGCTGGCTGATGGTTGCAGGCACTTCGGTATTCTTGTTTAAAATATCTCTTCTGTTGTGAGGAAAAGTAGAGAGGGAGAGTGAAAAACATAAGAGTGGCACGTTAAAGACATATGATCAAGGGTTACTGTACCTCTGTATTTTCCACCTCTTCACAGTGCAGCAGTGCAGCCACTTCAAGAAATCTCTAAATACACCATGGAGGTTTTAAACCTGCCTCAGCTGGTCCCCTCTTATGCCAGTGATGATCTGTGCCATCCCTTCTGAGCTACAGGGTAGAAATCTCTAATGCTAGTAATGATCCCCTGACCTACAGGGTAAACTGTTTCCAGTAATCAACAGCAAAGGACTACTGGACTTGAAACAACAGCACAACTTGCCCTGAAGTGGTCTGAAAGCAGGGCCACAAATTTGGGCAGGTGTTTGCAGGCATGAAACTCTTGTCCCTGGGGAAAGTTTCCCTCTCTTTGGGACACCATCGCACAAGCAGCTCAAGAAGCACTGAACAGGAGGACTGCCAAACACATCCCTCCCTCATTGCTGCCGGTGGCTACTTCTCTTGTACTGCCTCCCCAAAGCACCCACTTTCCTGGTGGTGGGATACTAATATTCAAAGGAGATGGGTGCTCCTCCTGACAGTGAAAACGTAAGGCCTCTCATGATTCCCAGTTTTACAGAGGAATTTTTTCTGAAAGGAAGGCAGCACATGGCTTCCCATGGTGCTCAGACTTAGAGCATCAGGAGGAAAGCGGGAGCAGGCTGCAAGCACAAGTGCTGCTGGACCATGGACTTCACTGCAGCTTCGACTCAGCCCCTACTGCAAAGGCTGACACTGAGATCTTAGAAACAATCCTCCCTACCATGTACTCCAAATAAGGTGATCTCCTCAGAGAAGCAGGTTTTATCACTGGCACTGAAAAAACTTCATTAGCAGGTAGTGTATAGTGGCACACAGCTGTTCCCTCTGTCCCTTTTCTGGCTCTTTGCAGGATGCCCCAGCTAGACCTCACTCAGGTGTAACTGCAGGAATGTCCAAAGAAGCCAGCCTATTCCTTTCAACCTGCCTGGTAAAACAGTAAGAAGTCATGCTCAATACTCTGCACATATATCTGAGCTGTGCAAAATGCACAAGTTTAGAAACAGTTGTTACAAGTCACAGGAAAAAGACAGTCTTTCAGGTGTCACACCACACATGCAGCAGCAGTTACTAATTTCACCCTTCACGAGTGCAATGAACTGAATTGTATTATCATTACTTGCTGTTTAGTGAAATCAAGGGCTACTTCAAGACCCATGCGCTCTTTCCAGCCTCCTACCAGTGAAATAGAACTTAATTCTGACCCAAGTATCAAGTCTGCATATGGCCAAAACCTTAAGCATCCTCTTTCTTGCTTCTGATGAAAACACAGTCAAGCAAAGCAGGCTTTCAAAGGGTATAGTTTCAGTGTATATTTCACCACTGAAATCAGCCATTCTAAACAGATGGAGAGAGCTGTTCCCAATCACTTGCAATGGCTGAAGAAGCAACACTTGTCTGCGCACCTCTGCTAGAAATAGCTTGTCTGTCTGCTAATCACATTGGCTTGGGAAGTGTGAAGGAAACCTGCCGCGGAAGTGCTGGCAGCATCATGCAGGCTAAACACAGCATTCCATGCCAGCCAGCACCTGATGGAGCCTTCCACTATCTATCAGGGCAAATTACTGCAGCTGGCACCCTTGAGCATCAGCATCCCTAGACAGCTTGCTTCCTTATTCTTCACCAAGTATAATGGTGAGGATTTAATTACATATGCAGCACAATCGCTACAAAGTTAGGACAAGGATTTAATTACAAGCGTACCATGGTAAGCCCTCATGAAGCACATCACCACATCTTCCCGTCAAGCGCCTGTGTGAGCCCATGAAGGAAAGGGTTTTGTGGCATCCCCCACATACCTCTGTGTGGCAAGGGTCCGCATGACAGAGGAGAGCAGCTGCCCACCCTTGGTGGACACTGATGTGACATGCTCCGGGCAGCCGCTGCCGCTGGCTCTGGGCAGGGTCTTGCTGGTGGGTGCTGGAGAGCGCAGGTGCTCCGGTGGGACTCCTGGCAGGTATTTGCCTTGGTTCATCCTCATACTGGTGGGCAGCCGGTCCCCATCTACAAAAGAGAGAGTGGAGGGCAGTAAGGCAGAGGGAGGGAGCATGTCGTTCCCTGTCTGCAACTCTGCCACACTGATCAATACCAGGTGTGAGATATAACACATCCCCTCCCTGGCCCAGCCCTCCAAATCACCACAGGGACGCTTACAGCATTACGTGTCATGGAAAAACAGCAGCCCAGGGCTGTGTGCTCCCTTTTTTTTTTTTTGTTCTCTGTGGACTCCTGAAGTTATGAGTGATAAATCGAAAGACTGAACCGCTTTGTCTCTTTCTCCTCCAAATGCTACAACGGAATATACAATCTTCACATTGTGTGCTTTTAAACTTAAAGACTGCCCTTGTCCATCAATGTTACCACAGGAGAAAATGACCGATGAGCTCCGAATCCCCTGAGAAAACACTCCACTGTTGCTAAGTGCCTTCCATCACTAACTCATGCAGAGTGCAGACCTGACAAATAATCCCATATAGGGCTTTTGTCACACAGACCTGCTTAATGACAGCCTGTATGCAGTAATAATTTATGACACAAGGTGAGGTAGAAATCATAGCTTCCCTGTGTCTTTCCTCTCTTCTTCGCTTTTTCTTCCATCACTTAAAGTGCATTTTGTATGGTGCTTTTAACTGTGGCAATTGGGAAGCAAGGGTTATGCTGACAACCTGAAAGAGCCTGGAAACGTAAATTCTTGATACCTTTGTGCAATGCTGCTTGGTGGGCGGGCCTGTTGGTGAAAAGAGGCTGTGTGGCTCAACAGGCAGAACACCGGCCCATGTGCCTGTAAGCTTGTTCTCCAGGTTTGCTACTAACAGCATACATACAGGGTGGATTAATCCCTCTGCAAAAGGCAGAAAGACTTCCTAGCATGACTTGAGACACTTGGCTACAGTCATATGTAATATTACAGGTTACTACTGCGATATTCACAAGTTGAAATCAGGCATATTCGTCTCCACTGCATTTAACCCTCAAGAAAAAGCATTTTGCATCAGACACCACTGTTACTTGTGTAGTACCAGTACAGCAGCAAAAATCTTGTAATTTGATTTCATTGGATTTCAGCAAATGGCAGCGCTGACTTTCAGAAGTATCCTGAATGGATGGATGTCTTTCTTTGGCAGTAAAGTTTTGTAGCATGTAAGGATGCGATGAGGATGCTGTACCACAAACATGTAAGTTTTCACATAGGGACTGATATTCTTAGAGAGGCATCTAAAATAGGAAAATGCTTACAAAGTGTTTGTTTTACAGGATTACTTAAGCTATGTCAGACTACACATACCCCAGAGAGCAAATCGGTGGCTGATAAGACAGCTTACAGGGGAAATAAGACTGGCCTTCATTTACAATGAAAATGAAGCAAATGGCTGATTTAAAAACCATTAACACATAAAAGATGCAGAGTTTTTAACAGAATAAGAGCCATGGCCTCCCCAAGGAGACCATGGTATCAGCAACATTTTAGTTTTAAAATCCATGCTGAGAATGTTTAATGAGAATATTCAGCAGTAGAGTAGCTGCTTCATTAAACTTAAAAAGCTTAGGCAATACCATGCTTGCAGACTCATGCTATAGAATTATATATTTCTTTTATGGTTGCTTCACTGACCTCATTAAGTACAACAGCGGGTTTATTGTTGTGTATAAAGTGACCATCCAAGCCTTTTACAAACACATCCATCAGCCACTTGATGAGTTTAGAGCATTTTCTGAAGCACCAGATGATGCAACTAAATGTAAAGCTTTAAAGCACACCAGAAATAATGTAGCTATATCCCAGCAACTATGTTAATCCAAATTTCTGCATGCAGTACTGCATCGATATCCCACTTTGACATACCACCAACATATTTTCCTGATTTCAGAACACGCATTTTCACGCTAAACTAGTGTATGTGTATGAAAGTAATACAATTATAGAATTAAATAATAAGTGCATTAATACTGACCCCTCGTGGTGAATAATGAAGGTTAATTGTTCTGAGAAGCACAGAGATCCTGTGCGTATCTGAAGTCAAAGCTGACAATATGGAACTGTAAATCTTAATATTCATAAAACCCGAAAGTCAATATTTATCCAAATGCATCTATTATTTTTTCTCAGAAGGTTTTTCACCTGGAAGAGGTAGAAATCTGACACAAATATCTTAATAGAAGAGGAAAAATGAAGAAGAAAACCAAGAAGATGTGCTTACATGGCATTTAGGGAGAGATACAATATTAAATGGCAGAAGCCAGAATATCAGCAGTTACTCTGGATGGTAGAAAATTCAGAGAAAAGTGGCCAAAATTGGCATGATGGACATACATTTCAAGAAATCTATTAATTAACTTTTTTTCTTTTCTGTATTACTACACCCAGACCTCTTGCATATCTCCTGTCTATCCAAAATCTACTTTAAGACTGCCTTACTACTGCAATACTTAAACCAGATCTTTTCCCTGTTCTAGTTTTTTGTTTTGGTTTGTTTTTTTGCTTTGCCTTTGGTACAAGTCTCTGACTCCCTCTTTGCATCTCCATGACATGAGATCTTGTGATGGCAGGTGGCAGTCTGTCTTTTAGACTGACTCTCCAATTTCAGCATTGCACTCCGGCAATCACTGATCAGTATATAGTTCTTGGTATATTTCTTCTCTCTATTTTTTGTGCAATTACTTCAATCAGCTATACAAAAGATTTCATTTTCAAGGATACTTAATGATACCAAATTGAAAAATCCTGAAATAAGTGAAAATCTTTTTTAGTGTGTTATATATATATGCCAGTTTATCTATCTATCGATCTAATCTATCTATCTATAAATAAATATGGGTTTATGGCTACCAAAGTAAAGATATTGCATGTATTCTTTTTGTACCATAAGTTTGGGGGAGGGGGGAAAGTTTTTAAACTTTCAAAGCTGTTCTGTGTCCTCAGAAATTTCAAATTCCTGGCTGGAAAGAAGTCAGTACAGGTTTTCCTGGTGGGAAGAACAGCATTTTATTAGTCACTGATTAGATTGTCCTGGTTGTGATTTACTCCTTCCACTTCACCCACTGTCTTATGGAGTAAATATCCCTCAGTGAGCACTGAAAAGACTCACATATGTTCCTATTACTTTTGCGTTCAGCATGCTAGCTTACAGACACGAAAAGTGCAAGTCTCAAAATGACAGCTCTACTCCCTTGTTCAATTTATACAGTTACAGGTGCAGATAATCACAGTAGTTTATGGATATTTATGCTATTTCCTCAAAAAACCCACAGGCATTATACACAGAGTTAGTAAATTCAACCTAGCTGTCACTTGGAAGCAAGAAACTACAGGGCAGAAAGGGATGCAGTGTACTCAAGCAAATCATCTGAGGACATGGTGGAGCTGGGTAGAAGATTCAAGTGCAACCTATATCCTTTGCTACATAA
>JAOEHY010022235.1:0-14429 GCA_025447955.1 Psilopsiagon aurifrons
TATGAGGAAGAAATTCTTTCATGTAAGGGTGGTGAGGCACTGGAATGGGTTGCCCAGGGAAGTTGTGAATGCTCCATTGCTGGCGGTGTCCAAGACCAGGTTGGACATAGCCTTGGGTGTTATGGTTTAGTGTGAGGTGTCCCTGCCCATGGCAGGGGGATTGGAACTAGATGATCTTGAGCTCCTTTCTCAACCCTAACTATTTTATGATTCCATGATTTAGACTAAAGCATTGGGTAGTTTTCAAATGTGTAGTAGTTTGGGTTCTGTATCTTGTTTAGAGCTTGGCTTTTTGTGCTCATGGGAGTCTTTAAGATGGTAGGGCATTAAAAGGACTTGGGTTGGACCTTGTCAAGGGGAAACAATACTGGCAATTGCTGAGTTTCCTGATGAAAAAACCAACAACATTGTCTAAGAGCAATGTTTTCCCAAGCATCAGTAATACTTTAATTCAATACAGCAGCAGCAACAACAAAAATATTGATTTTATTGCTCTCTATTTTATGGATCATGAATTTAATGAAACTAAGTATTTGAAGTACAGGTGAGTAATATTGCTTTAGTGAGCTATTGACCACATTTTACTATTTTTTGTTCTGCTTACTCAGCTTTTCATATATCTAACTCTGAAGACCTATGTACTACAAAAGAACAGTAAAGCAATCAGCTGTTCTGTTTATCTTGCTGCACTGACCAACATTTTATGCATCTTCTCTGGCGGGCTTTTCTCTTCTGAATGTTTTTCAGTAAACTGAGAAGAATATGCATTCTTAGGACCCAAAAAATCTGACTGGTTGGTAGCTGTGTCAAGCAGTGTTTTCTCTTAAGAGAATATTAAGTAAATGTCCATTGGGCTGGGTATTGGACAGATCATATTAAGAGATTGTCCCTATTCCAGAAACCTTCTAAATTGATGATATGAAAGAAATGAGAGCTGAAATGTGCACAGAGTCCAAGAAATTGTTTAATTTACATTACTGACCAGGGCTGAAACAGAAATACAAACTGCTTCTCCAGATTTCTATTTTGCAACAGTAAATTGTCATCAGTCAGTCATTGTGAGGGAACTGGTCAGTCCTAAGTATTCATTGGGTTGATTTCAGTGTCAGGTAATTATTTTGTAGATTTAATATTCATGTTTATGTAGAGCTACAGCTCTGAGTCAAGCAGATACAAGTAGATCAGTTTGCATTTTCTGCAGTCTAAGATATTTTCTTTTCTGACAGATTTTAATCCAAGTCATCACACTGGCAATAAGAGGAAAACTCCTGCACCAAGCTTGGAAATGCTCTAAGATGGGTTTTACAGGCAAAAATCTCACTTCCAGATGGGAATGCACTTTTGCAGTAAGAAGGAAGCCACAGGGTGCTGCTGGCTGGTTACCTTCCTTCAGCTCCCCTCAAGGATCATTTATACTTGAGGGAGATAACTTGTTCATATGCAAGGCCATTGTCAAACTGCCAAAAAGGCAGTACAGTGTTTACAGTGGTCTTACTAGAAATGAGAGCTCTTGTGAATAGAGCAGCCTTGATTTAGATGTAGAAAATAGGTGTGGAAAGTCATTCAATTGTTGCATCAACACTATTGCATCAGAAGTGCTCTCAACAGATGTTTGTTACCTGCTATAAGGTTTTCTGTTGACGGAGAGCCCGTAGCCTCCTTGGGCAATCTCTTCCTGTGCCTAACTTTCCTTGCCATTAAGAAATTTTTTCTTAGCATCCAACCTATCTTCCTCTGGCTGTGATTTCATCTCATCACTTGTAGATTTTTCCCTAGGGACCATGGAGAATGTTCCTGACCATTTTAGTTACCTTTAATACACTGGCTGAATGCTATCAATGCTATCATCCCTCCCTGTACTCCCCTGCAAACCAAACATCTTCAGTTTTCTCAATATTCCTTTGTTGTTTTCTAGATTTCAATTTGTTGTTTTTTATTCCTTTCTTTTCTTTTTTAACTCTCTTGTGGCTTCTTTTTGCTTGAGCCACATCTTGGTCCCTGACATGTGAGTCAGAGTTTCAATCTAGCCCACCAGTTAAAGCAAGCTCTTAGTATTTTGCTGAGGCTGATGGGAAAAATCTTCCTTGGAAATTATAAGCCTAAGATTTTTTACATAGCCTATTATCTGTTTAAGCTCTCCTTTGTTTTTCGCCAGTAATTACCTTTCCTAGCCGTTACATCAATAAAAGGCTTGTAGGTCCCATATGGAATAGGAAAGCATAGAAATTACTCATGCTTTGAAAGGAAAGTGAGTAATTTCAAAGCTAATGATACATGCTGCTTTTTCCAATTCGTATAGTTAATTTGAACATGAGAAGAAGATAGTCTGCATGGATTTTTAAAAACCCCTGAGGTACCCACATGGAAATAGTTTTCTCTGAAAAAGGTTGCTGCTTGTCCCTCAGTAAAGATGGGCTAATTTAACCCACAGTAGCTGCTTCAGTACTGTAGTTCAAAGGAGCTTAAAGATGATTTTATAATGGAAGAAAAGTGTTGGGTTTTTTCTTCTTTCTGCTGCAAAACAGTTTTGCTCCAAGTGTTCATATGACAACAGATTTAACACAACTGTATTATTACTAAAACTGAAATAAATTCTGCACAAAATTTTAGAGAAATGCGAGGAGTGGCACAGATTTATACCAGTCTATTTGGTCTCCATTGTCAGTAAAACAAGTTACTGTTGCTTTACATAATGTATACAGCAATGGTTTACATATATTTCCATAAAATGTAAATCTGTTTTAAAAATTAGCAACCTTTAGTCAAACACCTATTAAACTGATTGCCTACCTTTGTTGTGTAAGGGAAAGGTGAGGTGTTAACACCACTGTTGAAAGTAAGTTTAGGTTATCTGAATACTTTTACAGGACTACTTTTCTAGGAAATTAAGAAAAAGCAAATTTTATAGGGGGAAAAAAATGCTCTTGCCCTTTAAATGCTAAGCATCCTGCACAGGACCATAGGCACAAAAGGCACATAACCAAGTCTTGTAGCCATGAAAACAACAACACAAAAAGGAGTTTTCTCTCCCACCTTAATTTCCTGTAGTTGCAGAAATGAGGCTACCAGCTGTTTGAATTACAGTGTGCAGTGACAGAATAACAAGAAAGTTAATCTGTTTAAGTAGCTATCATGTTCTAGTTTTTCATTAGCAACTCCTTGCCTGCTACTGCCATTTACCTGTAAATCTGCCTCTAAATGCAAGCATCAGTGCTCTTGATACATGTTGAGGAAAGCAGAGCACCTGCTGGTAACTGCAGTGAAGGTATCCATGCACAAAAAGTGCGTGCGTGCACATATATATGTGCTTTTTATAAAACTTTGAAAAGGATTGCCAAGTATGGTTTGAAGGAAATATGTAGAGGCTGATTTTGTCAAGTACTAGGTATTTTTCAGCATGCATTGAGAAAATTAGAGTTAGGTTTATTAGTCTACAGTAGAGTACAGTCTGAGCTGGGAGAAGTATCCTTACTCATTAGCACATGGCTGTAAACTGCAGGGGTTTAGTGAGCCAGAAGAATGCTGAAAAGATTTTTGGGAGGTCCCTGATATTCATCTGCTTGGGTTTTTCACACAAATCAGCTCTGGTTGGAAACTTCGAGCTGCATGTTCTATGAATAATTTTTGGAAATGAGATGGGTTTGCAAGCCTCTGAAGAGCACCTCATAATTCTGAAGCTTTCTGTAATTTTTCATTGGGGGAGACCCAACTGGGAACAGAAGTTTGTTTTTCTTTTTGTCGCTGTAGTATTTATATATGGAAGAGGACCAGAGCCCCTGAAGGAAGAGGCATTTCATATTACCCATTCATCAATGCTTATGGATTAAAATTACTTTTCTTTGTCACCTGTGCCTAAATAACTGGGTACTACTTTAGCTGGGCCTTTTATAAACAAAGCAATTAACCAAAATGAAATTTTCTATGATGCTATTTTCTTCTTTTCTCTCTTCCTCCTTCCCTCCTGACCTTGTCCCCCACCTTTTGGCAGCTCCGGTACTGTGCCTTCTGATGGGGGGAAAAGTCTAACAGAAGTAGCAAAAGATCTTAAAGCGGTTTATTTCAAATACTACCTCTGTTTCCCAGAACTAACTTTAATAAATATAAAGCCAGTACACAATCATGATTTCAGAATTTGACTGCTTTTACATCCTCTCTGTACCTCGTCTGTAGCTAAGATGTTTTAGTAGGTGATTCATTGGCAGCATTACTGGCTTTATTCACTTAAGAGCACCTAGAGGGACAATGTTTCAACATTACATTAACAAGAGCTGATGTTCCCATTTAATTCTATTTTAATGGAAATGATTAGTGTTAATGCATTATTTTTTTAGTTCAAAAAAGTTGCTTTGTAAAAATCAACTTTTGTTTGTATCCTCTAAAATTCACCAAGGGAATCTGAAATTGGGTCAAACTATGGTTTTATTTTGTTCTGCAGTAACATTATTTTTTTGATATGAGATTACTTACTTTCTATGAGTTGCCAGTGGCAAATTAGACTTGATGTTTCAGGCATAAAAGGTGACACATTCCTGGTGTGCAAAATCCTGTCCTGCTTCTACATTTTCTGAGCAGTTCCCCAATGATGGAAATGGCCCTAGGCTATGGTACATACCTTCAGTGCAACTATTGTGCTGGACTTTGACTTTGATATATAAAATATCTTAGTTTGGAGAGATCAGCTCCTTTAACAGCTTTTGGGGTAGCTATCCCCAAAAGCCTGAGATTCTCTTTCTTTTCCAAGTCCTGCAACAAGACTTCTGTATCCTACATGGTTTCCTGTAAAGGGAAATGTGATCTATACATCTGCTTGGATGAGGAACGGCTGTTGTGCATGCAGGTCGCTGCTCAGACTACATTTTTCTAAAACGTTGCTTTGGGAATATCTATAACCTTTGGGTGAAAAACAATTGGATTAACTGCTTTCAGGGGTATTGTGTAACACAAAAATACATTAACCCTCCCCCCCCCGAAACTTTAGAAAATTGACCAATTATTGCTAAAAGTTTCTAAGGACCTACAGTACCATGTAACGTCATTTACAATAACAGCTCTTGAAAAAGATTGCTGCAAATGTCAAAAAATGGAGCAAACTTTGAAGCACAATTTAAAAGAGAAAAGTGAGGAGCTTCTCTTACAGCTGATGGAGAGAGGTGGACATATCTGAACGGCACTTAGTAGTAGTTCTGGGTGCTCAGTAGGTTGAATTAGACTGCCTATGTATTCTTCATATCCTCCCACTCTGAAATGGAAAAAAAGAAGTAAAAATTAATATTCATTGTGGTTTAGATGCACATGGTGTATGTTGCAGGTGTCAATCTGCTGTTTAATGCAATTTTTAAAACTTCTTTTGGTTACTATACATCAGACACATGGATGCTCTTTCTTGGACTTCAGCTCCTAGCTTCTTCATACATGGTTTTGAAGGTAAGATAGTTGTTCTATAGATCCCTGTATTTCCAGAATTAAAATCCAAGCTTTTTTTTCTATCCCTAAAATGCCACGGGGAGAAGGCTCAAAATGTTACGAAAAATTATTACTTCTCTGCTAGCAAAGGACTTTGTGGCAGCATATTTATAGTTCTTGGTGCTATTTCTACATCTCTCTGCTATGCTGTTTGTATGAGTAAGGAATTTATGCTTATTACTGTCTGGAGGAGACCTTTTGTGAAGGTTTGGAAATTATAGGGGTCCAGAACCCGCCACATTCCTTCCTAGGACAAAGCCCTGATAGCTTTATTTTGATTTTTCAGTGCTTTAAAGAGAACCAAATTACAAGGGAGAAGAGATTCCTTCAACCGTTTTATAAAAATGTTATGGAGAAGAGTGTTGGGAGAGCTATAGTTTTGGTGGCAAAAGAGGGTTACAACAAAATAAAGAGTAGAGGGTTGTTCCTGTCACGGTCACCTACCAGTGTGTCAGGCTCATGCATTGCCCCAGTGAATTGTGTTCTATGGCAAAGCAGACAAAAAAATAAAGGTCGTAGTATCTTTTCATCAAGAGAGATTTTATGCATAGGTCCTGGTCTTGAGCCTTAACAGTTGCTTATCTATCATTGACTTTGAGTAGAATGGTAGACCTAGCAGGATTGTCATGTCCTTTGTGTTGCTCCTGCACTTTCTGGTTTATATGGCAAAATCTGGGTGGTGGACCCAACAGTTTTGACCATACTGTGCTTATGAACACAACCATGAGCTGTTTTGCAAGTGCTGTCTGTGGCTTATTAAGTATCAGTTTAAACAGCCATTCATAAAATAGTACCATCGTCAACATTTTTAGACTAACTTGCTTGAGTAAAACACTTTTTTAGTCCTTAGCAGACAGCTTTAGACCATAAATGCCCAGAAGCAAGGATTATGAAAGTACTATTGTGGAAAGCCTGCAGCTGTATTTATTGTTCAAAGCTATAGATCTCAAGTACAGAGGTGTTTGGTCTAGGAAGATAAAACTACTGCTTTGTCATTTCTCTATTAGCATTATAATACCCTTGAGAACTAAGAGCTTGGTGGATGCATTATGGATTTATGTAAATGACTTACCTCAAACTTGATCCTGTGCTCTGAAAGAGAGAAAAATATTTTCTAAATAAGGGTATTGGTGCAATGTACTGCCAGGGATCTTTCCTCAGGAAGCATAACTACTTCTACTGAATCCATTCAGAATAATCCTTGGCAATTTTAGAAACTCTTATTTAGGAAATAGTTCTGAAGTGCTTTTTGAAATTTCAGGCAAATAGTTTTAAAGGTGATTTTGGAATTATTTTCTTTTTTAATATGCTGCAGCCTGAAGATATTAAAATGTGGCATATTAGGTTGACTTCTTCAGAAGTGGAGAGCATGATTCTGAAGTCTGTCTTCCTGAAAACCAGGTCCTGCTCAGAGGTGTTAACACACTGCTGGCTAGGAACCAGTTTTTTAACCATTTAGCCACTTTTCAAGTAAGAACACTTGATTATTTGTTGTCTAAAAATAATGTAGGCATCACACAGCATATTCCTCAGTGCAATAAAATCTCAAGTTCATCAAAGCACTTTTTAGTTCACTGAAACCCCTTCATTTCTATGCTGTTTGTCACTTTACCTTGTTATTCCTTATTGATACTAGTTTACTCCTCAGGTGAAGATTTGTTAATCATTACAGGAAACTAAACATTTCCCAGGCCCAGATATCCTCTGTAACAGGAGGTACCTGTTTCCAATCTGAGCTAAAAAGCAAGAACCAAATGCCAGTGTTCACCTCTCTCCCCCTCCTCTCTCCACCCTTCCCCGCCTCCAAAATTGAGAAAAAAGCCCCAACAGATTCAATTTCTCTACTCAGTGGGTCTATTTTTCTGCAGCACATTTGTGTGCTCAAATTATTTCTGTACAAGCTCTAACCTACAGAAGCCGAAGCTGCTGACAACTGCAGGTAGGGAGAATTCAGATGCAGTGTGCTGCCTTTTTTCAGGGAGCATTTACTGGGGTTGTTTAGGGAGATGCCACTTGTCAGCTCCCTGCTGTTTCTCCCTGTCCTGTCTGTGAAGCTCTGTATATGCTAAGACATAGCAATATCTTTCTTTTTTATTCCCCCCCCCCCCCCTTTCTTTAGCAGTAAAGTGTAAATCTCAAGTTCACAGAGCTTAAATGCAATGAACAGAATAGTGAAGAGGTGGATTTCACCTGACTTTATTTGGAGAAGACTTGTCAATGCTTCACAGTATACTTATGCATTTTCACAATAATTTTAGTTTTTGTTCTGGGAGGAAAGAGAGGAGTGATGCTCTAGGTGAGTACTGGTGGAGAGCAGCTGTGGATGCAGCAGAGCATCTTTTGCAGCCAGGATGGGAGGAAGAACCCCACTCCCGCACACCCTTGGGGAGTTCTGTAGAGCAAGAAAAACCTATGGGATGCCTGTCTGTGGGAATAGTTTGCTGTTTTCCATGAGTTTGTCTTCTATTCCGTGTATTACTACTTTCTATGTATCAGTAACACCCAGGATTACTCTGGGCCAGTGAATGAGGCCTCAGCTGCAAAGCACACATGCACGTAAAATGTAAAAATCACAATGACAGGTTTGTGTTACTTCCTGGCTTGTGGTAAAGAAGAATGGAAACACTGACCAGACAGCCCCTCTGGATATTTTTGGGGCTTTTCTCACATCTTAGCAGTTGTTTGGTTTGCTGTTCTCATTAGTTAGTTTGCTTGTGTGGTTTCCTTTTTTGTTTGTTTGGGTTTTTTTTTGTTTTGTTTTGGTTTTTTTTTTTTTTGTTATGGACTAATAGTTTTTTAAAATATAGTAAATTAAGAAATATGAAAGTCATAGGTAGGAGAAACAGGGAAGAGGCAAAAACATAGAATCATAGAATAGTTAGGGTTGGAAAAGACCTTAAGATCATCTAGTTTCAGCACCCCTGCCATGGGCAGGGACACCTCACACTAAACCATGTCACCCAAGGCTCTGTTCAACCTGCCCTTGAACACCGCCAGTGGTGGAACATACACAACTTCCCTTGGTAACCCATTCCAGTGCCTCACCACCCTTACAGTGAAGAACTTCCTCCTTATATCCAATCTAAACTTCCCCTGTTTAACTTTAGCCTGTTACCTCATGTCCTATCACTAATGAAGAGTCCCTCCCCAGCATCCCTATAGGCCCCTTTCAGATACAGAAGGCTGCTATGAGGTCTCCACGCAGCCTTCTCTTCTCCAGGCTGAATAGGCCCCAACTTTCTCATCCTATCTTCATATGGGAGGTGCTCCAGTCCCCTGAATATCCTTGTGGCCCTCCTTTGTTCCAACAGTTCCATGTTCTTTTTGTGCTGAGGACACAGGCACTGTATGCTATACTCCAAGAGAGGTCTCACGAGAGCAAATGGGTTGATGAAAAAAAAAGTGTGCATATATATACACTGCCTTTGCACCTAGCTTTTACGTATACACCCAACAGAAACTTCCATTCAATAAATACAATTAGAAAACAGAACAAAAGATTTAAACTGACTTCTTTTTAAGAATCTGAATCAGAAGTACCTCTGTCCTCTTCCTCCTGGTAAAATCCATTTCTAATTTGGCTTTAAAATTGCTTGTTTGAATACGTGGTAATTATGAGATACTTGTGTGGTGATAAGTTTCGGAACAAAGGCTCTAAACTGATTTCCATCATGCTTTCAGCCCTTGGGAACAGAGCACTGGATACACTTAATCCTGCTTGATCGAACACTGGAGTTCTTGAATTCCCTCACCTTGTGTGTTAGAGCATTTCTATAAATTTTGAATTATTATTACACTATTAATACTTGGATCTTATTAGCATATATAAAATGTATGGATGTGTCCTCAACAATCTTAGCATGTCAAAGGTAAAAATAAAGTTACTTGTCACTTGTGTCCCTAATTTGTGGACAAATTCAGTCTTATGCAATCAGGAGTGATAAACATGAAAAAAACTCCACTACTGGTCCACAGAAACACCTTCTTTGGGAAGGAAACCATTACAACCTATTATCTGCAGAACAGCTGGGTTCAAAATGATCTCATGATTCCATTTCAGTGGGTGTCATTCCTGAAGAGTTGATGCCTCCAAAATGCTTTGGTGGTGACTTCTTTCTCTTTTTGGTGCTGATCTGGCCTCCAGGCCTCCCTTGCCCTAAAAGCCTGAAGAGCAGCCACAACTGCATATCCCTTAAGAGTTATTTTTCTGAATCCTATAGGAGGAGTGGTGTCAATTTGGTGCCTGTGGTGTAAATGTTTGAAGGCATGGAGGTTTTGGACAACAAAGCCACATGTTTGTGTCTGTGTGTACCCACAATAACCTTAAATCTGGTATTGGTGAAATGCCTTCATAGCAAAACACTGTACTAACTAGGGACCTTTTGCTTCAGCCCTGAAAGTATTTCAAAGACATAATTTCCTGTCTTTTCAGAAGACAGCAAGAAGGAAAAGACTGTGTTGCTTCTTTCATAGAAAAATGACTTTGTGGTGTCCTGGGTTCAGCGGTAGCAGTCATTTTTCTCCTTCTTAGTAGCTGGTGCAGTGCTGTGGTTTTGACTTCTGGCCTGAGAAGAGTGCTGATAACACTGACGTTTTCAGTTGCTTCTCAGTAATGTTTACTCTGACCAAGGACTTTCTGAGCCTCATGCTCTGCCAGGGAGGAGGGAAAGCCGGGAGGAAGCAGAGACAGGACACCTGACGCAAGCTAGCCAAAGAGGTATTCCATACCACAGCACATCATACCCAGTATACAAACTGGGGGCAGTTACCTGGAAGGACTAGATTACTCCTCGGTCAGGGTAGGTATTGGTCGGTGAGTGGTGAGCGGTTGTATACTCTCCCCTTGTTGTTTCCTTTATCATTATTATTGGTGGTAGCAGCAGTGGTTTGTGTTATGCCTTAGTTACTGAACTGTTCTTATCTCAGCCCGTGGGAGTTACATTCTTTCCTTCCAGGAGTGGGTGGAGGGGGAAGGAAAAGGAAGGAGTGAGAGAGAGAGAGACTGCGTGGCTGACTGAGCTTAAACCACTACATGTGGTTTTATGAATGCTTTGAAGTGATTTTACTTAAGTGCAGCCAACAATTTAAAAGACCGTAATTTTGTTCCCTGAACAGACACAATTTCCTCAATTCTGTCTGACAGGGTTTGTGCAGTCTGGTGACATTAAGCAGATAGGAAAGTCATCCTGCTCCTCAGCAGTTTGGGCCATATGCACAGATCTGATATGCCTACCTTGGTAGGCAAAATTCAGTTAAGCATACCCTTTAAGAATAAGATTTGCATACCATTTGTTGTGTTTCTCTCCCCACAGAGAGGCATTGCAGAGCATACTTTTCCCCCTTTCCCTGTATTTTGAATAATTTGATTAGCCCATTTTTGTAAACAAAGCCCTTCTTTTTTAATTAAGTGACTGGGTTCTTTTTTAATTAAGTGACTGGGTTAAATGATTCTGATATCTGAAAGAAAAAAAAAAATCAGTTCTCACGTCCTTGGAGCCACATTAGCCTGGTGAGTGGGGTAGTTGTTAACTCCAAAGTCGGGATTCCTCTAAGCATTTGTAATTTTTCTCCAGGGAGGATGAATATATTTTTGACAAATTATAGAATAACTTTTCTCTGCTAAGAAATCTGAGTTTGAGCACGTACTGCTCAGATTTTGTCATTCTTTGTCATTGTTTTCCCATTTATCCTTCTTGATATTCTCCTGGATGTACTGGAGGACATTGCTCTGAATTTCTTTGGGAATTTTAAGATCTGCCGTGAAGGATGCTGGGTTTCATTATCCTGAGCTCAATAAGCCTCCCCCAAAAGCAGTTTAATGAATCCAGTGAAAGAAGCTTGGATTGTTCTTAAAGAGATTCATTTTTAATTTGCAGTACTTAAAGCAGTACTTGCTCCACAAGGCAAAATTAAGTGAACCAACAGAAGTAGGGTACTTTACAGTTGCAGTACAAAGTGAATTAATACAGTCTAGTACATTCTTTCACTCTCTTCCCAGCATAACTATTTTCTATGGGCACTCTTATGGAATGTTTTCCAGACTAAACCAATCTGAGAATAAATGATGATAAATACTTGTCATAGCCACAATGATTATGAACTTTTCACTGCTGGTTTCAGTCTGATCACTTCTGAGATAAGCTATTTTAATAGGACACTCTCTTTAATACATGTCTTTTCTTTAAAATGTGAATGGATACCTTGACTACAGCAGTCTTAAAATAGTCAGCACATCCTTGTCTTCTATGTCTTATAATGTTTAGCATCTACAAAGGCTCATTTATATACTAAAGCTGGAACAGCTTCTTTCAAGTTGAGTTAATTGTTTTTAATGAAACACTTTATGGTTCACATAGCAGCCATGCAAAATTTTGTCCATGATGTCTGCAAGCAGGTCTAAGGCAGATAAATGAAAAGCTTTACTTTATCTAGTCATGTTTCTTGTCCTGTGTAGCTGAACCTATTTTCCTTGGGTTCTTTGAATGCTTCTTTGAGACTGGCTCCTATTGAAGGTACTTCATTATGACTCAGCGTTGGGTGAGAGAAAAAGCAGACTGTGAGTTCTCTACTGATGTATGCTGACTTTCAAAAGGACAATGCCATATTTGGACCAGATCCATCTTATTTTTCTCTGGATAAGCTCTTACATACAAACATAAAACTATGATAGTATATATTACACTGCAAAAGAAAAAATGCAATGCAGTAAGACTTTTATAGCAGCACGTGGACTGGAATGAATACCTAAATGGCACATAACATGAGGGGGGCAAGATAGTTGTTGCCCAATAAAATACTTGGTGTTTCTATGTTTTTGCTCAGTAATGCTGCGTCTGCTTTCATTGCTGTTATGGTTTATGTAACAATCATTTTATATTCTGTGAGCTAGTACTTTGCTGAAAACCAGAAGTTTAGATCTGAATTGTTACAGCTTCCAGGAGAAAATTGCTCCTACTAATATGCCTCAAATCTTTTCCCTGATTGTCTTGTACACAAGCTGTTCTGCTGTTTCACATTGCTCCCAGAGTTTCCTAGCCTTTGGACTGCTGTCAGTAATGGGAGGGAAAAGTGAAAAATTAAGATCTTGTTTTTCTTGGTTTTGCCTGTGATACTTCATCACTTCCATTCAGTAAATAAAATAAGTTTCTCCTAGTCTGAAAGACATATTTAACAATAATTTAGCTGCTTTATTTTCTCTTTTAATCTGTATTCCTTTTGGTACTATGACATTTCTATTTTCATGTAGGGAATACCCACCAGCCAGTAATTTCTGTTAACCTCATGGGAACACAATTTTTAACTCCATAATAAAACATCGTTGCTGCCTTCCCCATCACATAAATATTCAAGAAAATTTATTGTCATTACACTTTGTCTCAATTGCTAAAGCTGAACATATATGCCAGTTCACACGTGGGGAGCAACATATGTGCTATAAGGTTGCACCTTCTATACCCCAGCTTGCACTGAGCCGTCCATCTGGCCATAAGCACTCTCCTTTGTCTTCCCTTCCTTCAGTCTAGAGCTTCCACTTGATTTGGTCAAACTGAAACTGATTTCAGTTAAAATGAACTGTGTGGTTTCTTGGGCTTTGAATTTAAATAATTCTGACTGCTATTTTGTGGTGAAAGGCTTTGTTCTTGCTCTTTCATAAAACATTAGCTTTAAAAAATTAAATTTGTTGAACAACCTGCATATTAATTATAAAATTATTATGATTTTAAAGCATAGCAGACATAAGATAAATCTTAAAAGCACAGCTCAAGTCCTACCTACAGATAATAAATCCCAGTTATATTAAAAATAATTAACTGCAAATGTTAGTATAATTGATAATTTCAGTCACTAGAAAATAAAGACATTTTCTGCTTACATAATAGCAATATTTCACCTTCTTTCTAACTGTTTATAGGAGCCTATTAAAATATTTCAGATAAGCATTGATATTTACCTGTGAGCTTGGTACTATAATCCCATAAAAGATATGGATTAGGAGAATTCATGTCAGATTTTTAAAGCTAAATGTGCATCTAACCTTACAAGTCATCTAATCTTTTGCCTTAGGTGATGTGCTGTGTGGTTGCATGAGGTACTCAGAAGTGTCTACTTTTCAGTGAGATTAATGATAGATAGTAGCAACTACAACTTTATTTCCATAACAAAACTGTACTTTTCAGAGTTTCTCAAGGAAGTAATAAATGGTAATATTTGAACAAGAATGCTTGCTTGCAAGGTTCAAGTGTTGCTAGCACTTAATGATGCTTTTATAGCATATTTTAGTAAAAAAGTTGTTTAAAATGAATACAGGTTGAATGTAACTGAATTGGAGCTGCAAGTGCTGAAAATTAAATAAGGATGTTTAAATTTAGTACAGATTCATAAAGCTTACCAGAAATTCATAATTCTTAGTTTCTAATCTTATATGAATAGCAACTGTCACATTTGTAATTACAGTACTGAAAATTTTTAAAATGCCCTTTTCTTGTCCTTTAGCACTTGAATAAAGGCTTCATCCCTTTTATGAGAAAATTGTCTGAAAGATTGCTGTGTTTTAAGGTGCATTCTAAGGTGCTGCTAGTTAAAAAAAAAATTACAGAAATGTCAGCTTGATGTTCTATGTATATCACTTTATAGAATCATAGAATTGTAGAATAGTTAGGGTTGGAAAGGACCTTAAGATCATCTAGTTCCAACACCCCTGCCGTGGGCAGGGACACCTCACACCAAACCATAACACCCAAGGCTCTGTTCAACCTGGCCTTGAACACTGCCAGAGATGGAGCATTCGCAATTTCCCTGGGCAACCCATTCCAGTGCCTCACCACCCTCACAGTAAAGAATTTCTTCCTCATATCCAATCTTAAATTCCCCTGTTTAAGTTTGAACCCCTTACTCCTTGTCCTATCACTACAGTCCCTAATGAAGAGTCCCTCCCCAGCATCCCTATAGGCCCCCTTCAGATACTG
>JAOEHY010022238.1:0-24992 GCA_025447955.1 Psilopsiagon aurifrons
GGAGCAGAGGGAAGAAAAAGGGGGAAGTGAGTGAACAAACTGCGTGGCTGATTTATGGCTTAAACCACGACACTACCTATCCCTGAATGCAGCTCCATTTTGTCTTTTTGCTTTTCTTCTGGCAGGTCATGGTGACAAAAGTATTTACCAGATAACTTGAAGCAAGCAGTGTTCACAACAATGGGGATATCAAAAATTTGACAAGATTTCCAAATCAATCATCTTTCATCTGACCCCTTTCATTTGCCCATAGAGTCTGAACAGAGCTGCCTACGCTCTGGGGATGTATCAGGGAAAATCTCTGCATTGGCAGAGGGTGACCTAGGTGACCCACCAGCTCTTCTGACATGTATGGTTGGTCTGTAGCACGCACCTGAGCACGCATGCTGTAGCAGTGCTAAAAGCTCATACATGGACCTAACAATGTGGGATGTGTCCATGCTCAGACACAGAAGCGCGGAGAAGTGGGATGAAGATGCATCTGAAATATGGCCCTTTCTCCAGAAGTAGCTGAGCCTCCTGTGAGCCTCCCATGGCACACCAAAGCATTTTGGCAGAACTTCGGAACACTGACTTGTCTCCTGATAAGGAGATGGAGAGAAGGCTGCTATAGCCATCTGAGTAGTGAAACTAAACATAAAGTAGGAGTAAAATCTGTGGAAAAATTCTCCTCTTTTCATATCTTCTGTGTCCCTTGTGGATGTTTGCTGTGAGATCATTTGTTTAGCTGCCTGTATGAATTAGCATGTAGATGTCCGACTTGGAAATTTTGGCTTGAGGACCTGACCCCATCATTTGTACCACTTGAAACATAGGCTTATGCTCTCCTTGTAGCTAGAATTAAAGCCCGTTTCCAGAAATGTGTCCTGCTGAAGTTAGGCATTGCAGTTCTCAGTGTCTCAACATAAAATATCTTCCATGTGGAATTGGCTGAACTGACTCTAATAGTGATTACTGTATCTAACGTACTTACCATGGAAAGATTATTAGCCCACTAAGAAAAGGATACAGTTCAAAGGCTCAGCTGGTACATGCTCAGTTTTCATTGTCTAAATATAAATAGCCCTGAAATCAACAGTTGAATCCAAATCGTGAATCTTGGTGAAGGCAGATTCAGGATCCAAACCTAGAACTGCACAGGAATTTCATGGCTGGTCACACTTGTGGATTGCTCTGCCCACAGACAAAAGTCATAAGAAAAAGACAGATTTCCAGCTCCAGTGCCTGCAATGAACCTTGCCAGGAAGAACAAGCTTGAAGCTGTCACAGCACAATGGAGGTCCAAAGACCTTAGTCTTCTTTCTAACATTCAGACTTTTGGAAGCTGCTCATTCCTCAGGTCAAACTGATCCTTCTTTCTGCAAATGGAAGACAGTACTTTCCCAAACAGTAATAGCCTGTATGACATTCAGTTACCCTGATAACGACTGCTATATTAAAGCCAAGTAGAGAAATAAAATCTCCAGTACAAACCTATACAATCTTCTCAGTTTAAACAGAACTTTCTTCATCCATACTACTTACTTGAAGTTAGAACTCCACAGAGAAGCCAACCAGGGTGGTCCTAATGTGATAATTTGGGGTTTCTGGTGGCAGAAGGTTCCTTTGCTTTTCCAGAAAAAAAGTATTTTTCTTAATGCATTGAAAACTAGCCACACAAAGATCAAAATTCCCCAGTGTTTGCATTAAAAAAAGAGGTCTACTCATAAAATACAGACAATGGGCAGCTTTCCTGTAGTCACAAGTCAGAGTATTCAAAGCACTAACATGTTATTTGCTAAAAGCAAATACCTAAATTCAGATCAGTTTTGGCTCAAGACTACTTTTATTAGTCATTGAAAACATGACACCTTGTTCATCAGCTCTCAGATGTAACTTCAAACAGGTTCAAAGTTAATCTGAATGCGGCAAGATCTTTCAATTTCTTTTGAGTTGATTTTTCTCTTACATTCAGATTCTCCTCTAATTAAGATTCACTGTTGTTATATCCTCTACTTATGCCCATGTTTTTTGACCAAGATAATTACTTATTTTTTTGTCTACCAAGTCAGCAGTCCCATTATAATTGCTTAGTTTATGTCAACAGCATTTGTGATCCCTAAGTGGGCTTCCATCCCAGCACTGTTCAGGCCCACAGCATTTAAACTTCTAACATCAGGCAAGGATGGAGCCATTATAGTCAGTAATGCTAAGGCACAAATAAGATTAAGGTAATAAATATCAAATATCAAAGCAGCTTCAACACAGCATATATCACAGTTGAAGAAAGAAGGAATTTTTCTGATTCATCAGCAGCTCCAAAGAATAAAAAGCTTTTCTGACCACTTAAATGAAATATTCTTTTTGATCCCCAAATGAACTGTTTTATTTTGAAACTGAGATTTGAAAAAATGTTTTCAATTTTATTTCAAAGAAAGTTGACCGGCATCTCAAAACAAAAAGATTTTTGTAAAGAAACACTGAATCCTTGATTTTGAAAATATTAAAAGAAAAGATATTAATTTTCAGGGAATTTCTCCTCAGTTTTATGTGTGAAAAAAGTTGGTGAAATGGGACAGTCCTGGAAAGTTTCAGTGTTGACAAATCTGCGTTTTCATCCAGCAGAGTCTTGATGAAAGAATACCGCCCACTCTAATTAGTCCATAATTTCTTAAATCAGATGTCATTCGTTCACTTTCCCAACAACATTTATATTTTGAAGGTCAACACACAGCTTTCCTCAGGGGAAAGACAGCCCTCAGCAGGACAAACTTCTGAATATCACCATGCCCAAATCCAGATCAGCCGCGAGCTATTGATGTTACATGGACTCCATGGAAATGATGCAACTCCAACCAGAGTTTAAAATAACACCACAGTTTTCTATCAATATTAGCTCACTGAAAATGTTTCACATTCTAAAATTAGGCAGGTAAACCGTCAGCTGGTGTCACTGAAGTTTAGCTAACATCAGTCTGGTTTCCTGTTGCCCTCATAAATCTTCATGTGTCACCAGACCTTGGTAGGACAGCAGTGCAGCCTTACACTTCTGATACTCAGTCCTCATGTCTCAGCTCTGGGGAGCTTATGGAGGGATACAAACCTCAGTCTACTCAAGAGGCGTAAGGTGTTGCAGCATACCCGCCTCGTCATAGGTAATAATGCCATTAACCACTTTACTAGGTCTAATGTAAGTAATGTACAAAAAAATTCAGGATTTCCTATTTTTTTTGGCATTATGCAGATTGCTTCTTTGAAGTGAAAATCATTTGAGGTAGGATAAGTGTTTTATTTTCCATGAGTTTGGCACTGGAGGAACATTACATTCCTCCAGTGTCTTGAACAGAAAGGCACTTCCTAAGGATGGAGTGTTGGATACCTCTTGACTTTCAAAGCCAAGATGAGGGAATTACTGGGGGAACAAAAAAGGTAACTAATTGGTAAAAGTCACAGTTCTATGATTGGTATATAGTATTTTTCTTCTGAGACTCTCAAAGGGAGAATTGTATGTAACTCTGCTCCTCTACAGAGGCAATGCTTTCATATGCCATGCATGTGTGAAGGTGTGGATGTCCTACTGCAAGGTTTAAAGAAGAAATTCTGTAGCAACTACACTGGTCTTGCGGGGCAACAAGCAACAACTGTCTTTCAGATTTGTTTCTTTCTCTGGTTCTAAGATGGAATAATTTATCTGTAATTATTGTAACTTATTTGTATCAGAAATGCCAATGTGAAGAAGATTTACAGACAGATGTTTTTAGCAACTTCTTGAGGGACAGAAATGGGCCTTATGCCATTGTACCCTTTGCTCCATTCCAACCTCGTCTCTCACCATCCCTCCTGAAGAGATTTGGTTTGATGCTGGGCAGTCTGAGAACCACAGCTTTGGTCTGTAATTTCTGAATGACAGCAGAAATCATGCCTAAGTATTTATGGGTTAACTGGAAGTTAGGGATAACATCCAAGTTAACACACTATGCAGCCTATTATGGAGCTTAATTAGTGTTCAGGTCATACTCTCCTGGGATGCTTTACATGCCCTGGAGAGCTTACACCAGGTCAGAGCTGTGAATCTGAATCTTCTCAGGTTGAGCAAGTTCTGGTGCTTAGGTCTTTCTCTTCCTGAATGAATGTTATGCTGGTGCTATCAGCATTTCCTCCTCCTTTCTTGTCATCAGAAAGAGACATGTGTACACCAGCCAAGTGACTCTCGCGTTATTTCTAAATCAGGCGCTGATACAGGAGAGTGAGCTACCATCTGAGAGATGCCCCTTCTGGCTGCCTTGGAAGAAGGATGCTGCTTTACATGTGCCTCTGTCTCTGACAGCTCCAGCTGACCACATGGAAGCCTTTCACAGTTGTGAATTCGATCACTGCAGACTAACTTGGTGCTGTGAATTTCATGTCTGTAGCCAGCATCTTGAGTTTGCAGCAGAGCAGGACCAGGTTTCACGATGCCTCTGTTGCTCTTTGGATTAAGCCTCAAAAGTCTATTTCCAGGACTGAAGTTGCAAGTTGCCAATCACGCCCAGCTTCTAGGTGCATAAAAAGCAAGAAAGAAGGGCACACTGAGCATCCCCAAATCCCTATGTCATCATGTGCTTTTTCATCGCTGAATATCAAAGTATTCAAAGTTAATCCTCCAACTCTTCCTGCAGGACAAACAAGTCTGAGTCAGTTGTGCACACAGAAGAGAACTTCTTCCCCTCCAAAAAGGGGAGGTGTTTTATAGCAGAAACTGCTAGACTCACGCACACACATCCAGCAACCCACTGAAATCAGAGAATAATGACAGGGGCTATATATGCGTATTTTTTTTTCTTCTTGTCTCTTTGGCGAAAGGAGAATGGGTGGAGACAGACACTTTGGCTCCATGTTCACCTAAAAGCTCTTTCAAATGCCCGACACATTGAGCAACACGGAGGCAGCAGTTTCTGTCTTCATTTCTGCATGTTGACAGGGAGAGAGGGGAATTTTAACTGGATCAGCTTGTGGTGAGGCATGGTTCACATGGGTGTAGCAGAAGTGAGGTGGATGCACAGCCATGAACAAGGGCTGCTGTGGCACAGGGAATCAGCAGCAATCTCAGCTATGTTTTCATGTGGATGAACTTCTAGCTAAGGCTTCAAATCCCAAACTGAATCCAAACCTGAGGCAGCCACATTAAAGTAGTGTGAGGCTCCTGGTCTGGCTCAAACACCCTGGGATGCACAAGAGATTGCCTGCATGAGTGGAAAAGTGTGGAAGCTCCAAGCCACAAGGAAAAGGACTGTTTGGTGAGATTCCAGCCAAAACCACTTCCATACAGGGCCTGCTAACAAGGCCTGTATCATGATGTTCTGCCTGTCTCTGATTTTTTCCACTGAAGGAAGATTTGTGTTATCTTTCTTGCTTGGATGGCTCGAAGTTGACCTTGTAGTGTCCTGCTGATCTGAAGAAAAGGAAGATCAGGAAGGAGATGTGGAGTAGGGGAAGTAGAAGAAAAAACTGTCCCTGAGTGAAAAGCTGCAGTATACTGCTTTCTTCTAACACCAATTTGCCAAGATGGAAATTTTCTGGAGGCAAAGGGATTACACCAGACATGAACCTGTCTTGCTGTGTTTTGTAAAAAAATTGGGTGTGTAGAGTACAGTGCCTTCAGGCATGCTCAGCCTGCAAAACCTGTTCATCTCAGTAGGAAATAGGATTTACTGCCCTCAACTGCATCATGAAAGCTCTGCTTCCATGCAGGGTAGTATTCGTATTATTAAAAATAATTTCTAACATTACCTTTATATGTATACAAATGGAAAGAAATGCTTTTTCTGCCTCAGAAAGCACTGAAGAAAATCCTGACCACAGAGTTATGAAGCCAGAGTACAGTGAGACTTGCTGAGCGTTTGCAATGGTGTAAGACGGATCTAGTTTCTTACATAAAATTCACTGGTGTGTGAGGCCCAGTATGACTATTAATTGCAAAAGGAGTATCTGTTACTGCCAGCTTAAATACATCTTTTTGCATCCGTATGTGGACACTGAAATATTGTCGCTCTTCAGGACAATTTAATTTTTCCTTAATGACTGAGTTTCTCTGTCCCTTTTAATGGTGCACAAACAGTGCCAATAGCAGAAGTTCCTGCTCCTGCTCCTGCTCTTGCTCTGTGATCATATTACACTTCTCTATTCCAATCTATGCCAGATGCATCTGTAGGTTAAAAGCAACCTTTAACTATAAATAACCTCTCCATCTCTCTTAGGACAATTCAGTTATTTGCATTTTGTTCACTCAGACACATCATATAACATCACAGATGTAAATTCCTATGTACCACTTCAAAATTTGAATGTCTGTCAGACATACAGAGCAGAACTACTGTTGCTTGGAAAACACTGTGAAAATTAATAAATCCCTAGACATGAATATCTGACCCGTTAGGCTTTAGCTGGCTTGGACCCCAGCCCTCACACGAGGTTTCTTTGTGATGCTTTTTGCTTGGTGCTGTGGCTCTGAGATCATCTAGTGCACTTCCCATAGTGACTCATGGATACATTTGGACCAGATGGGAGGAGGTGAAAGGGGAGAAGGGATGTGCGTGTGTGCGTGGGTATGTGGGCAATGCAACCTGAAGCACGCAGTGCAGGTGATGAAACAAGGAAGGCTCTCCTGCAGTCACCAAGGGGGGAAGGCGGGACACAATAGGTGTTCTGGAGGAAGCACTGCCTATATGACCAAGATAGCTGGCACTCTATCATGGACTGTGGGTGAGATGCTTAGGTTTATATGCTACAAGCACTCCTTACCTCCCTCAAAGAGCCCTTAAAAGAGAAAAAACAGCAAGGCCGGTCACAGGCACAAGCAACTTCAGCTGGTTACTTTGAGTCCTATGCTTCTGGGGCCCTTAGGAGCCTTCATCTCCCATGCCTCACATCCCTCTTGGCAAGCTGCCTTTCATTATCTGCTTTGCAAAAGCTGCTGCCTCTCTCAGCACACTGATGGGAACAGATGCCTTTGATATGCAGAGGTGGAGGGTTACCATGGACAAGCCAGCACAAAGCAACTTGCTCCACCCTGGGTCACTACATGAACTTAGTCCTGGATGGGAGTAGCCCTTTCAGGGCAGAATCTGGGGCAACAGGCTTGGAGGTGAAATCGTCCTTGGGAGAGCTGGAATGCTGAACAGAGCAGTGGGTGGTGCTGAAGACAAGGCCCTGGAGATGGGAATTTCACAAATTTTTAGAAGAATGTAAGAATCTGCTTCTAAGTCTGTTAGTTCACTGAGAAAGAAAACAATGGCCAGATTCTGATCTCCACTATGTCATTGCAAGTATGGATAATTACACTGATTTCAAGTAATTCCAGAGGTGATGCTCTCACACCAGTAAAACTAGTGGCAAAACTCCCCATGATTCAGTAGAGCTGAGAAATCATCTCATTGAGACACAATTGCAATGCATTTTCAAATGCTAGTGTGGCAGACTCCAGTAACCCAGCTGCGTCCTTGCCTGCATCCAATCAATAATTCAAAATAAGTCAGTTCAGCTCATTCTCATATGACAGTTGGCATACAGGACAACAGGTCTGGAAAGGTATTTCCAGGGCCACAGAATCTGACTCTGCTTGGTTGAGGGCATCATCTCAAGCTCCTTCATGAAATGGGAACATCGAAGTGGTACACAGCATTTGATATATACTCCCACTGGGCACTTGTAAAATGTCATTAATATGTCCGTTTCTCCTTTAGCCGCTAGTTCATATGGCTTCTGCAAACACAGATAGAAAAAGAGTCACATTGTTGATTTGGAGCCAACTTGCAATTGACTGTGAAATTAAATGTAAACTGCATGCAGATACTTTGGGTAAATTTGTGGCATTTGAGAATATTTAGCTTTCTGTCAATATTTCTATTTCAAAAGTATTTAGGAGATGGGTAGGTGAAATCATGTTACTTAAATTACAATACATTGAACAATAACACAACTCTATCATCATGAGGATATTAAGACTTGATCGTATCTAGATTCAGAATGATCAAATAACAATTATTCAGATGCCACCACCTATAAAGCTTCTTGAATAATCTGTAGTCAGCGAAGCTGATAACATCAGGAATAACCTAAGAACCTAAGATAAATCATGTGTGTCCATAAATAGCCATGATGAAACCTTCGCTTAGTAAGCATTACCTGCAGAGTATCGGGGCTGTTGATGGCAAGTTATCTCCATATTGGCAGTAAGTGATGTGTTGAAGCATAAGCCTATGGGATAGGTTCAGGTACCCACTCATCAGAGGTCCTCCCTGGCCAGCAGCTCCTCCGCCCCACTGCCAGCAGAGCAGGGCACACTATCTGCCTGTTGGTGTATATGCATGTGACTTGATCTTGCACATGCAGCACAGACAGTCACCCTCTACAGGGGGTTCACTGTCTTATTGTCTCTGGCCCTGCTTGTTGCCTTGAACACTGTGCAAGGCTCTGCAAATGAGTGCTAAGAAGTAGTACCCCAGCATAGCTTAATGGTAGTGGTCACATTGAGAACTAAATTACTCAGTTCCCTGCTCACCTGAATTATTAAGTGAATGGTAAGTGTTAAGTACACATGGAGATCTGTTTTTCTCAGGATACAAATCCACATCCCACATCGTGCTTCATAAATGAAGGTACACATAGTTGAATGGTGGGAAGGAGGTGTGGTGACAGGTAATATGGGATTGTACTGCAGTACAGGCTGTAGGCTGGGTCTTGCATACATGTGATGCTACAAATGGCTCTGGCATGTGACCAGACAGCCTTCTGAACCACAATCCTGTGACTGAATGAAAAGAAGGATCATTAATTTCTGAGGTGAAGACTTCTGCAGATGAAGATAAACTCTGCTCATATCTCCAGTATCAAACAGTTGCAGATGGCACAAAACTTTTCCTGGGCTCCAGTGGCATCTTCTCTATGCCGCACTTTCTCTTACATGCACACATGTATGTTAACATGCAGGAATAGTGTCCTTGGTGCAGCCCCCTCCACTTCTTTGTGCTTTCAGCTGAAACCTTAGCCTCAAGTGCAGTGACTGCTTCAAAACACATCTCCTTCCTGAAGCAGGCGACCCAGTGGAAAGGTGCTTTGGGATGCTGTTCACACATTGAGAGTGTGAATGTTGGAGAGGGCATAGGTAAAAAGAACGGGGCACTTGGCACAACTAGTAGCTTTTTTCCAACCTGGCTTCCCCTTCAGTGCTGGAGCTCAGAGGTTTTCATTAGAGGCTAAACCCAAGGTATTTTATCCCTTTCAGAAATTACCTGGAGATGTCCATTTTGTTATCAGTGATGTTTCCAAGCAAAACTACATCTGAGTGTAAGCTTCAAGAACTACTGGACTGACCCAATACCATTGCAGCTGAGAATCACTGATTGAACTGATCGTGTTTCAAAGTCCAGAACTGGTTGTGTTTCAAAATTCTGCCTTGTTTTTGAATGCTCCCATCAATTTATTCTTCTCCTACCGAAAAATTATATGCAACCAGGCTGTCACAGCCGCATTCTAGAGCTGAAGCATTCTTTGAACAGCCCATGGGTTATTCACAGTCCCATCCTCCTACAGGATCTGCTGGGCTCACTTAGTCCCCTGCTACCTAGTGTGATGTAGGACTGTGGCTCACATCTCAGATTAAGAGGTTTGATTTAGAAAGACTACATCAGCGTCTCTGCACTCAGGACTTCCTCCAGTGAGCAGCACAAGCCTGTCCTGTCTTGGCTTCTCTGCCATTCCTGACACCAGGAAGCAATCTGCTGTGGAAACCTGAGATATGTGGAAGACCAGCTTGGGAGAGACTCATCCTCTCTTCCTGTGGGAGATGAGTGAACCTCTACCATGAGCTGGGCACTGCCAAAGCACGTGGGACCATGGAGCTGCTCGCTCTCACCAGAGCCCATCTCACCCAATTGTCAGATAGGGCATCAGGTTTTCTAACTCTCTGTCACCTTACCTATGACTGCATTAATAAACAGTTATCTGTCTTGAAAGTGTTTGTGCCTTTCCTGTTGGGATCCAAAAAGGAGCAGTACCTCTCAGTATGAAACAAGGTAAAGGTGATGAAAACAGCAGAGTGAGAAGTAGTTAGGGAAGCTACAGGGTGTCCTTTCCCTGCTGCTTGGAGAAGAGATAAGGCTAGGAATAGTAAAAAAAGATCCTTGAAATTTCTGTGATGTTTGTCCTTTATTGTGGTAAAACTTAACAAGGGTTTACAATGGTTGTCCTCAGAAAGATTTTAGAGTTTCCACACATTTCTGATTTATCCTGTGACTTGTGGCGGGTGTTGTCAGCTTTACAAATTGCACTAATAAATATTACAGCTGTCTGTCTCTCTGATAGGATCACATTTCCATGTGTTCGCGTTCCCTCGCATCTCCTGGCAGCATGTGACATTGCCTGGGTGTGCCAGCAGTGGCTGCCTGCAGCTCCTCTGACCTCATACTGGGAAAGCATCTGTAGCAAATACCTCAGGAGACTGCCCTCCAGGCTTCCGCCTTCATTACTACTGCTGGTACAGCTCCAGTGATAGTAGCAGAGGCTACTGCTGGTAGCAGGAGTCTGCATTGCTGCAGGCTGTCCCTGGTTCATTCGAGGTGACACAAGAGCAGGAAGGGTGAATACCTTTTTACACAAACCTCCCTCACCACTGGCACCTGATGCCACAGCCATGCCGTGATGTAGGGAAGGAAAAAAATGTTGGTTGGAGGTTCTTGGAGGCTGCTTTACAGGCATAGGGCTGGCTGGCAGCAGGAGGGGGTGTACTTGTGTTCCAGGTACTACCTGAGGTGCAAGCCCTGAAGCCCTGAACCATGGGGTGTTCCCAGAGTCCTTGGGATGGGAGGCCAAGTGCCAGAGTGTGGCCCCAGACTCTTACCCATGCAGTCCAGACAGGTGGGATGTAAAAATCCCTAGCAGCACTGAGCTTGGCTTTGCCCTGAGCTCTTACCTGGTGATCCTGGGACAGGAGGTGCGACGACCAGAGCAGCCGCTCGCCCTGCTGGGTCCTCCATGGCAGCAAGGTGCTTCCAAACCAGAATCCTCTGCAAACCATGGCACCGCTCCTCACGTTCTTGTGCATGCAAATTGGTCCTGCTTTTCTGCTTCTCTTCCCTGACAGGTATCAAAGTAAGGGGTATCTGTGCTCCCCTGCAGCTTTTCCTAATGATTGAAATGAAGGCTGAAGTTTCGCTAACTTTTACAGAGGCTGTGTCTTCTCATTGTGTGGGGATCACATTTTGAGAGTGATGGGTATCACAGCCCTGATTATTTACATTCATTGCTTCATTATTTTCATGTGTGTCTGAATTTGTGGGCTAATTATAAGCACGCACACACACACAGAGACAGAAACCATTTTGGCCCATTCCCAGAGACAAAGAAACCTAAAGCAAGCATTACCAGCATGGTCAAAGGTTTGCATTGCCATTTATCTGATAGAACTTTAAAATAAAATGCTTTAATATGCCTTCAAATGAAAATACAGAACACCATAACAAGGGTTTCCATGCTGAAGGCCACCAAATCATGACACATGAAAGTCTTTTCTAGCATAAGTTATACCCCCTCTGGGTGCCCATCTAAAGCTTCAGAAACCATAGTCATCCTCTGTATGGACACTGACAAACCACATGGCATTTCTCATTCTGAAATAGGTGGCAATCCTCCCACCTTCCCATGGTCCTGCCTCTCTTTCCCACTGGTTGCATTTGAATGGTGATACTCTTTTGACTGCATCATCGATAGAGCTCCTGTGCAGTCCCATGAGGAAGGTCCATCCATGTGGATTGCCTCTGGATGCTATCTTCAATTTTGAAGGGTAAATCCTTCAAGTTCTCATGCAGCATTGTCCAGGTAGAAAGGTCCATTTCCTTCTCTCACTTGCCCTTCTTCCAGGGCTAGGGCACACATGTTTTGATGGCTATGAAGGTATATATATGTGTGTGTGTGTCCCCTCTAGTTTTGCTTTCAGCTTTCTTTCTACTTGAATTGTCCTCTTGGCCTCAGGAAACCAAACAGCTCCCGGATGTATCCAGCTCCTCATCTGTAAGTGCCAGTGCAGAGATGCTGTCGTTGCTCCAGCACAGCCAAAATGTTCCTAGTGGTCACCGCTCCAAGGAGAGGTTAGTTGGAAAACACTGACCAGGCTGCAATGGGTCAGGTAACTGCTTGGGAAAAGGTTACAGAATATAGTGAAAAAACCACCTCCATGGTGTCTATGCCGTAACGCCAGAACTGCAAAGCTGTACTCATGGTAAATACATGAGTTCAGGGTTCAGGGTGTCCTTGGAGGATTTGGGTAAAGAAATACTGAGAACAACAGAGAAGAAAGTCCTCCCAAAGTTTAACTTGGTAGTATCCAATCTTTAATCCATAAAACCTACATTTAATATCTCACATCCAGGTGAAAGGAATGTACCTTATCCCTAGTATTTGGAAATGTCAGGACAACTCAATCTCCTGACAGTGCTGTGACCCTTTGAAATAATTTTGTGATCAGGATTTGCTTCTACATCTAAAATTAAGTTCAAAGCAATTTCCCCCCTTTTCTAAAGAACCCAGGCTTTGTGTTCATAAACAAATAGAAGAAGGCAAAGTAAAGGAGATCAGATCTCAGCATTTCCCAAGCAAAAGAGATTAAGAAGTTTTTAAAAACTGCCTTATGATCCATGGATTCATGGCCTTCCCTTGATCTATGTGTGCACAAGAGTGAAAAATGCTGTACCTGTTTGGAAAGATCCTTTTTAGACTGTGAGATTCTTTTAAAATCTTAAGCCCTCTTCAGAAGGTGGACCCCACCTTGCCTTTCCTGGGTTAGACTTAATGTGCTATTGGCAGTTACTGCACAGTGCCAGGGATTATGTACCTATGTTTTCATCTTTCAATGGAGGATCATTACCATTTATCTGTATAAATTCCGTATTTCCCAGGCATGAAACCAGAGATCTGTATAAATAATGGTGACACTACAAATTATGCCCCTTTATTTTCCCTGGCATGCACTGATGTAAACAAGCACAATTGCTATCACACTGTTTTGACTCATTAAATGATGAACATTTTCACCTGGAGATGGTACTCATATGTACGGTGCATGTGAGCCTGTGGACTCTTGTACCAGGATGGATGAATTACAGTGCTCAAAACCAAAAGGAAAGCAAAAGACTTTTTTTCTCATTTATGATCCCTTCAATAACCTGTCCTTTGATTCCAGTGGTGAGAGAAGTCTGATGAATGATTCAAACCAGGAATCCAGAAGGATTCCTGTCCCTCAGAGATCTTTTTTGCCCCTGTGAGGCATATTGGGAATAATCCTACTTCCTCTTTTTTAGATCTGCTTTCCTAGGATAGTCCAAGAACTGTCCTGCAAAGACTACATCAAGTAAGTCTCCATGGCCATGACGCATATCTAAGCTAATCAAAGGGAAAGAATGGAAGGGCTTGGAAGGCCAACTCAACATATGCATGCTGTCTTTGAGACACATTTGCAAACCAGTGAACCTCAGATTTACTATCTGCAGTATTAGGAAGGTGAGCCATTATAGTGTTTGTCTCATTTTCTGAAAAACTGCTCCCTAACCAGTTTTTCTCCATCTTGTGCTTTTGCTTGACTGCTGCTACCTAAACTTAGCACTTAGCACATGTTTTTAGTATATGTTTCCCTTTGTTTTTTTGTAAGCCTATTTGTTCAGCCTGTCCAGATCAATTTGAATTGAAGCCTATCCTCCAATCTGTCAGAAATCGATGCAGTTTCACGTAATATGTAGCTGTAGTAAGCATACTTCCTTTTGAATCACCCAGTTCACTAAAGGGGAAAAAAAGGCAGTTTATGAAAGAACCTAGCAGGAGTGGATTTTGTATTGGAAGTATCTTTTTAATGTTGAAATGCTAAACACTTCCCTGGATATAGCACCCAGTCAGTTATGTGCCTACCCTCTGGTATTTCTCTGTAGGTTGCTTATGAGAATGTCATGCATAAAGGTGACAAAAATATTACTGAAGTCAAGCTAGACGACCCTGCAAGACCATGTGAACATGTCAGCCTGCTGGTATCCTCTGCCCTTTTCCATACCTGTGTGGTTGCACCAGGGAACACATTGCCCAGGTTATCACGACTCAGAAATGTTTAAACAAACCCATGTAGAATGTTGATGGCTGTTCATCACGATGGCACGAAAGCTATGTCCTGCAAAGAGGCCCTGATGATAGCTAGAGGATGAGAAGTAGAGGAGAGGCCCTGCCTAGTACCACCTAGAAGTATGTCTTCATGGGTTATCAGTTAATTAGATTAATATCCATTTGTGGCGGATAATGAAAGTCTGATTTCATGAATCCACTGAACATTTTTTGGTCTAGATTTACCTAAACCAAGTGCTAAAACCCAAACACCCAGTGAAGTCTGAAGGATCCTAAATCCATGCACCGACATTTTGCTGTCCCTTCCTTAAAGGCTCTGTGCCACTTTCATAATGCATAATGTTACAAGTGTTGGTAGTTCTCAGTATGAAAAAGTGAAATCTTGATTTCTTTTATTTTTTAAGTGGATTGTTTTTTCCTGAAAAACTGTAAGCCAGAAGCATGTGATAGAAAGGCCAGAGCAAGGTAACAAATGTTAATTTCATTGTATGGAATGTTATATGGTGGAAGTGAAAGCCAGAAATATGATTGCTTTTAGGTACTGGTCTGCTTTATTTCCAAGATTTTTAAAATTACATTGTGAATACTCATACTGATCATAATGAAACGATTGCCTGAGAAGTGTGAATTCCATTTAGCCCTTTCAATGAAGCACTTAGTGGGCTTTGTACTGTGTGGGCATGACCTCAGAAAAGGCCTATCATTTGACTGTAAAAACATGGCTTAGTTCCAGTGCTAACAACACAGCTCTGCTAAAATAACTTTGGTGGGTGCAACAACCTATAATTTCTGTAACATCATTGAAAAAAGTGTTTTCCTTACAGCAGTGTTACTTGTGTATGGGATAATTTTTTGGTATGCACTAATAATACTGGTTTGATTAGATATTTTTAACAAAGAGGGTGAACAAGCATCTCTGGATGACTGTTCCAGTGAAGAGTGAAAGCACTCAGGTCCCACATTAGCAGTGCTTTGTACTCGATTCTATTATATCTCCATTTCCTTTCTTTTTTTGTGAATCCCAACACAGAAATTTGAGCCACATCAGTGATATGCTATCAGACAGTATAAAAATATGATGTGTAAGAAAATATGACACTGTGCACTCGGAATAGTAACCTGAAAATGGCAACAGTGTTCCCACTCTGCCTGCTTCCAGAGCAGTCTGACTCCAAATACCTCAGTACTAATTCCTGATAGCCATCAGACTGAATCTGGCTCAGGGAACTTTTGTCATCAGTTTCCACTCTCCAGTACCTTTTCCTCATTTTAACTGATGTGGATGGTGAGACTGAGAGACCGATTATCTTTATAGTTTGTATCTTCTAACTTACGTCACCACTGGCATCAGTGAAAAGAAGAATGTAAAATGCAGCTGTTTCAGCTGAATTGCAAGCCACTATGACTGCATAAGGTGGAGGGCTCATGACAAATGTTCTTTTTATCACTGCAAAAGCAACAGAAGAGGTGGTTTTGTATCAACTACAAAGGATTTGGATGAGGGCAAGTGCTTTTTTCACTTTTGTTTTCCATTTACCTTGATCTAAACCTACTATCCAAAACCCCAAGGGGAAATATTTCTACACAGAGACAGTCTTCAGCGATTAAACTGTCATGAAACACAGACAAAGTTGGTAGGGTTGACTGGCTTTCACTGTGCCTTGATGCGCTGTGGCTTGGATGAAGCAGAACTGGTTATGAGTCAATCAGGCAAGGATGTGATTGTATCAGAGGTCAGGGGAGACAGCGAGTCAGAGGAACTATCAGCTAGGAGGTAGCTATTTTCTCCTTCTAGTTTTCCCTTTTTTAATGCTGGTTATTTGTGACACTGAGGAAGGCTTCCCCACACAGTTCCCATCATCATGCTGGTGTGACTCAGTGAAGTACTGCTCTGGCCCAGCCCCTCCAACCAGTGCAGGGCCAACGCAGGACCCTGAAGGAGCTTTTTGCAAGAGATGGTCAGGGCCTGGGGATCCACCCTGGCTTCTAGGTTATCTCTGCACATGGGCAAGGAGCTCAGTTTAAAGGGTTCCTCCATGGATTCCTCACTGGAGTATCTGCAATATCAAGAAAAACGTTGGTAAAGGTGATGTCTGTCATTCCACCTCTCACTCTGTCCCATTTTCTTCTTTGTGCTTTATTTTATGCATCATGAAGCAACTGCATCTCAGCCACATCAGATAGTGCCCTTCCTTGTGTAATAGCAAGGAGGCTTCAACTGCTGACTCTGAGGCATCACGTACTGTCGAAAAGTGAGGGAACTGTAAAACTATGGAGCTTAATTTCTGTCCCAGTTCACCAAAACCCTTGATTTGTTGAGCAGAAAATTATGTCATGGAACTTGTTTATTCTCTGTATGGGGCACAATGTGCAAGGAGGTACTGGTGACTCATGGGTTTGAAAGTATCTGTGAAGACTATTGGATACTGGTATGAAAAAACTGCTTTAAACACAAATTATGCATTGCAGCAAAGGTTAAAGACACTTCAAAATTCTGAGCTAAAAAAGTGAAACCAGAATGATGTGGATATCAATAAAGGCAAAGAAACTACTCCCATGTCGCTTGGCTTGATGGTCTTTCTGTACTGGGGGAGGATCCTTAAAGAGGAAGGAATTCACTATTTACTTGAGTTTTGTTAGAGTTTAGAAAGACACTTGTCTAGCTGCAATAGAGCTGATACTGCCCAGTGCTGCTCAAGTGGAGTCAGAGCTGTAATTTCAATAAATCATGTTATCAGATCCAACAATCATAAGTGAGAGGTTTTGATTGGTAGGCACTAGGATTCAAATTAGCTACTGAAGGTGAAGGCTGTGAGTTTAAGAACCTGTCTGGAAACACCCATCCCACAGTACATGTATTGGCCAATAAGGCTTTATAAAGGGACCAAAGGAAGACAATACAGCTGTGACTGATCAAGTAGAAGAGAAGTAATACAAAACACCCAGCAGTTCTGCTGCTTCTAGAATATCCTGGAGGGATTAAAGTTGCAAAAAGGTAGGCAAGAGTCTGAATCTTGGCCTTTCTGGTGTCGCATTTCTTAAGTTCTGTAGTCTTCCTGCAAAAGTGTTTTCAAGTTATTCAGGCTCATACACATCTTTTCCAGCATGTAGGCCACCTTTCTTGTTTACTGTAGGGACTCTAATTTTAAAGGTTAATTGTGAATGCTCTGTTGCAATCATCTGCATCTATGTCAATTATGGTTGCCTGTGCTTAAGACACGGATTTCAGATTTGTGTTTAAAACACTCTAAAACTATCTGTAATTCATCAAGCTTCCTCTCTTCCCTCCATTTAGCTGGTTTTATTCAGCATTTCTTTACCATAATATTCATTCTGTGCTCATTGTTTTTTATCACACAGTCCAATAGGCCTACTAGAGCACTATCGGCTTTGGCAAAGCTTATTCCTTGCTGTTGGAAAAACTGCAAATAAATGGCATATTCCTCATGTTGGGAGGAATGCATGCAGAATATCACAGATATCTCTAAATATGAGCTCCATCAGCTTTCTGATTCTCCTGGAAAGATATAAGTCATGAAAACTTAAGAGAGGTTGAAGATTGTTTGAGGTTAGTTAACAGCATATAAATAGCTGGGAGCAACTTGTGTCATTACAACATCTTGTGATACACTTTGCACAGAATTGTCTGTCTGTTAAATGGTCACACTGCAATACTGGCTAAAGTTGTGGAGGACTTTCTTCTGGGAAATGAAGATTCTAATAACCCCCCCAGGCATTCTGCATAATTGCTAACAATAACCTGGACTATAGTGCTTCAATTGTACAGTTCAGGAACATTAAACCTCTTAACCTTTGAGTTGCCTACTTGATTTTAAATGAATATGATACTCAAGATGATAACAACTGTGCTGCTTCATTCTTTATTAAGGACACACATGATTTCTCTGCTGCACATTAACTCTCTATTATAATAAAGAATGGCAAAAATACAGGTATCAGAAGATTATTACTACCTTCTAGACACAGTCTTTTCACAGTTCCTGTTTCTAGAACTGCACCACTCTAATTAGCGTAACAACTATTGCTACATCCAGAGTGTCAACAATCACATTTGATGACACAAAAACCTTGAAGAGACTCATTTCAACCGTTGTTCCGTTTGGAGTTTGTTTGAAAAAAATCTATTTCAAGTCTGCTCTTCCCCTGTGTTTCTTCTGCACTGTGCAAAGAAAAGCAACAACAATACCACCCATCTTGGGGGTTAAGGTGAATCAATCTGTGCATCATAGGGATAATCTTTTTTCTAGAGCACCACTGTGCAAACGTACTGCATCTAACAGGAACCATTCTGTTGAGATTAGATGTATTTGCATGCTGAAAGATCTCCACATCAAGATGTAGATTACACACAAAAGAAAAGAGGCCAAGAAGAAAAACATGTCTGCTAACAACAACAAAGGCAGCTCAGCTTTTAGTAATGGATAAGATGTTTTGCCTGGATTCAGCTAACTGTAAGTATAAAGTGTAACATTCCTGCCACAGGACTTAAAACAGATGCCGGCTGCATGAAACAAAACCCAAAGGACCTTTGAGAAGGGTGGTGTGACTGCCCTGAGCTTCAGCAAAGAGAATGGAGAGAAGGCAGGTTGCAGCCACACAATATACTTTCAAGACAGACAAGCTGTTGTAGCCCATAAGGTGTTGTCAGAGCATCAGTGTAACCATGAGAGATGAGATGAACCAGGCTGAGCTTCCACAAAGTGTCATGGCTGTGTACATCCATCTGTATGCACAGTGCCAAATGAGCACGGGAGGCACTGCTTCTGGCTCACACTGGTGGCATGTTGCAGCAGAGTGCCTTTATGCTATCCAGAATCCTGTTGGATAACCCCAGATTATCCAAGGCAGTTTTCTCCAAAATAAAATCATTTTCACTTAAACCAGCTAGAAATGCTTCAACCACAAGAAAGGTTTGACAGGCAGGCACAAACCAGATTAATTAGCCTGCCCGCAACTCAAAGCAATTCTATGCATCAAGGTTGGAGGGAGGCAAAGAAGCAGTTGTGGTTTTGCATCAAAACAGTTAAGATTTCAGCCCACTCTCAGGACACAATCAGTTCTGACAGTCACGTTCTAGTCACCCTTCTCCGTATTTCGAGGTAAGCTACAAGTGCAGAGGATCTGATTTTAGCAGAGGAGTAAATACTGCTACACAATCCTCCCCAGATGAACTCATTAAATGGGATTTTTCTCTCCCATTAGCTCTCTCCTAGTTTTATTAGCCTCCTCCTTTTCAAGTCCACACTTCCTTCAGATCACTGTTCCAGCATTTCAGATATTATTTACATGCAGTGGATTTGGACTAGATTCACAAAAAAGCTTACTCACCTAGCACCACTTACCTGCCGCTGTACTTCTCAGCACCAACATTTGCATTCCCATTGAGCTGTTGCATATGCCTGGAGGTGTCTGTTTCCCTGCCAGAAAAATTCCAAAAAAATATTGGCTCAGAACTTGCCAAGGTCTTAACAGTGTGAGCCTCCAAGCACCTAAATCCATCTAAACTCTTCTGGGATTTGCAAACAAAGCGTTACCCCCTGCTTGCCAGGCCTGACTTGACATGCATTTTCAGAGCACACCTCCCAGATCAGGCGCCATCCAAAGCTCAGTAAGAAAAACAGTGGTGAATCTCTATGATTCAGTGGCCAGAGCACCCATGCAGTGTGTGTGAAATGAGATTCATTCCCATCAAGTGAGGGGATCTCGTGTGTCTTGCAGGCTCTAGTCTCTAGTCACTTCTGTGGCTGAAGGTACTCCTGCTCCTGAAGAGGACCCTGTGGATGGGCCTGTCAGGATGTACTCAGTAGGAAAAGTAGGAGAGAAATCAAGTGCGATCAGCATGGATGAAAATGGTAGGGATGAATTTACTGAACCAAAGTGAGAGCTGCCCTCTTTCTTTGGCTGTATCCTCTCTGAAAGGGTCAGCATTGGCATTAACTGTACAAGAGAGGACTTGCTGATGTAGAGACAAGGGATAGGCTGTCTACCAAATTGGACAGGTCAGCCTACTCTTTTTGGAGGGCAATGCTTATTCTTTTCTATCTCCTCATCATTTCCTTTGCTTGCTTTTTGTTGGCCCTTTTATTCAGCACAACAGCCTTATTACGCTACATAAAGAGCTTCAGCTCCAGCAGGCAACACCACCAAAGACCTTTGGACTTTTCTCTGGAAATCCCTCACTGTCTTTAGTTAGTGCATTAGCCAGGACTGAAGCTTCCAAGAATGGAATTGTGTGTTACCATGACGCTTCCTTGTCAGGACAGCATATGTAGGGCCTGTCATGTCTCAACAACCTGGAGCATCAGTGGACCCTCTGTAACATCATTCATAGGAACACATGGCATCCAATGTTACCAAATCCTGCTCATTATTTTGCAGGCACCACCCTTCATCTTTAACTCTATCTTAAAGCACTTGGGATTTTAACTCCCCCTTCCAGGCACTTAGAAACATCACAGGGCTGATGAAAGGTCCTGTATACCTGTTGTGACTTCCCCACTAATTTGACTGGACAACTGTCCCACAGCTTCTCTGCTTCATTGGTTAGTTTATTGTGCTGTGAAATGTGCAAAGACCAACCTGCACAAGAGTAGATCTCTGGAATTCAAGTCATAATTATTTTTAATATTTCTTAAAAAACATTTCAAGTCAGTTCAGACCAGTTATGAGGCCAGTTTCAGCGTACAACAAATTTGCACAATCAGTACAGGTTTCATAATGCCCTACAGACACAACTAACTGGGAATAGAAATGTTTGGAAAGTATTTCCAACCAGAATAAAGATAGTGGCCTTTGCAAAATGGTGATGTGCATCTTGAGGAAGATGCCCATTGCTGTATTTCATTACAGGGCATAGAACCTGACTCATAGTGAACACTCCACAGCCCCAGAAGGAGAAGAGCAAGAGGGCAGCTACAGCTGCACAAAATGCAGGGGTTGTTTATCCTTCAGCACCTTAACAGTTTGCCTAAACCCATCCTCTACTACCATTAGTCGCACCTATACTGAGGTAGGACCTCCTCTACTTTGTTTCTGATTCTACAGACACCCCATGGCATACAGGTCTGGAAATAGCCTTTGTAGCCCAATGAAGTCCAGCAACTGAAAGGATGAGACCTAATGTATGCCCAGCCAGTCAACAGCGCCATTTCCTCAACTGCAGAATCAAGGGATAACTTGGAAAAAAAAAAAAAAGAAAAGAAATTAAAAGAAGCTTCACATGCAGGCATCCCATCCTTCAAGAAACTGCCTTTGTCATCTAAAAGCCATGTCTCTGATCATGCAAGGCATGCTTTGCTGGGTGTAAGATAGATGGGATGTGGGTCCTGAGCAGTGCAACATGCCGGGTGTATATGTTCATGCTATTTGCAAGTGGCAAGTTGGCAGCAGAAGGAGGCAGTTGTGAAGAGGCAGGGCATTTTGAGTTGCTCCTGGGATGTCAGGTCCATATGCATCCTCCTAGTGCATTTCTATATAAATATTTGAAATAAAGGAGCATATAAACTCAAAACTCAGCAGCTGGGATAAATCAAGAGCAGATTGAATCAATCCACAGTAAGGGCCCTGCATTTGAGAAGTACCCACACATGGCACCTTATTAAAAGTAACTACTTGGAAATAGCTACTCTGATTCCAGTCAGAGACAACCCAACAGGTCCTGTGGCAAAATTCAAATGTAGCCTAGAAAAGTGGACAGGTGAAGCCATATTACTGGTGAAACCACTACCAACAAAACCTCATCAGTTTCAACAAGGCTAAAATCTCCTTCTTTATTTTAGTGTGGATACATCCACGCAATGGGTGCCGTGAGAATTTATAATCATAGGTGCTGTGACTGAAAGGACATGTCAGGTCACCCAGTTACTTTTCCCAAATGATAAATAATTTGTTCTTCAGTGATCCCAGAAAGGAATTACAGCTCGTACTGAATTCAATTATCTGCCTAAAAAGGCAATAAGAATCTAAGGACTCGCAAGCAACCTTTATCATTTATTTCCAGGTGATTTCCTGAAAGTAGTCACAGCTTGATGCTTTTGTGAGGTCCCATAACTCCCTTCTCAGAGAAGATGTATTTAAAGTAATCATCCATTTATGCCATTTATACCTGGCAGATAACTGAACGCTAAGCACCATTTTAGATTTGTCTGATAAAAAAATTTGAGAGAGATTTCTGTGAAAATAGGATTTCAATGATATTTTTGGGAAAACACTCTGCTGATTCTGTTTCTCAAATTTAGATGTGAAATTTCTAGTAATGGACCATGGAAGAGAGTCATGTGTGAGGCTTTGGTGTGCCATGAGCTCCCTGATGCATGGAGGTGGGGGGGTACCATTAAAAAGAAATGTTTCTCTCATTTTGCACTGAGGCTCCAGCAATGCCATGGAAATCAACGGGATTACAGCAGACAGCAGCACAACCAGGAGAGATACAGTCGTGAATTAAACCCTGAGCTTACAGCCTACTTTAAGCCATGTTCAAACTGTGTTAATTGGCAAAAGATAAAACATCCTCACTGTTTGTTTTGCTGCTGTAAGGAGTTTGTGTTGAAAACCATGACTAAATAATAATTAACAGGCTTCAAGTAATCAATCAATAGTATTTCATGAAAATAAGTTGTAAACTAGAATCTTGGACTCAGCTTTAAAGTTTGGAGGTGGTTTGGGTTTTTTTGGTTTGAGGGTTTGTTTCTTTAGGACAGCAATGATGCAAAGCTGAAACTAAATCCAGGCTTGCATTTGATTAGCAATTCCTTATTGTGGTTTTACAATGTTAAATTTGTACAAACAGATTAAGTGTGTTTTTGAGCTGTTCCTAAATAGCCTGGGAACTAAGAATTAAGTGCAGATTCTGCCCAGCCCCTCAAAACCCAACACACCCTTCTCCAAGCCCAACACCTGCTGTTAAAAATACATCACACAATGGCTCTGATCTTATATACCAGCAGATGTGAAGATGCCCAGAGGTCTCTCAGATGTTTGTGTTCCTGGGTCACATGAGGGCACCAGGAAGGGGAGGGAAAATTATTCTGGAATTCCAGAGGTCACCGCTGGACAAAAATAGTGAAAATTGCACACATGTTGAGAAAAACAAAAGGTTCAGAAATCTGGAGATTCGGCCAAGAAGCTACACTGAGGGCAATGCTTCATCTCTGAACTAAAAAGGGAAGAAAGGAGAAAATGGGAAGAAAAGCAATGCAAAAAATGACTTCAGGAAAAAGAAAGGACTCTAAGGGTGGTCTCCAGCTCAAGCTGAAAATAATTAAAAAGTTCTAGCCAAGAAAAGGGAAGGCGATCCTCTCCATGAGGCTTCCCTAGGTGAGCCCTGCAGTGCTCCTACCTGCAGCTAGCTGGTACATTTTCAGGTTGCAATCAATAATTACTGTGAATGGTCTGCTGCATGTTTCTGAGTTTGGAAGAATTTCATTTCCAGCACACCCGACTGGTCTGTATTTGCTTTATCTGTACATTTCTAGCCAGGGAAAAAGCCTAGAATTTGGCCCCACCGTTTTGCTTGTGTATTGACCCACATGATAAATCTGATTATTTACACCGGCAAGTCATTATCTAAATCAGAAAAAGCTTTGCAGCCCACCCCACACTATCTGTCATTTCCCTGGTATCAGCCATTTGTGCATCTGCATCCTTTTCCTTGCACTGCGGAAGGTCTCAGGCAGTCCTCACTAGAGGAAACAGGGTTTGAAAGGCTCTTGTACACATGTGGAGGGGGATGAAAGCCTGGGCCATGCACGCACAACACATGGCAGCACTAACAGTGCTCAGAGCTTCTCAAAATAATCAACCGAGCTGCAGTGACACAGCAAAATACATCATAATCACATCAATTATGCAATCACTATTTTGTGAAAACAAGCCTCTGGGATTTCTTTTTAAGTAATCAAAGAAATATCAGACGGGAAAACAATGAACCTTCCTACTACAAATGAGCAAGTCTCCACTGGGGAAGAGAAAAAAAAATGGAGAGAGAAGGAAAACTGGCCCCAGACAGGCCATGGAAGTGTCTAATTCTGCCGGCAAGAACGTGACCCCATGGTCTTCAGAGCTGGAGAGGGCAGAGCCGCTCATCGCCAGCACCCATGGGTGCCGCTGTCGTGAGAGCTGGCCAGACCCCTTACAGAATGGTCTCACTGCGCTGCGTGCAGCGGCCCTTGGGGGACGCGGAACGCTTCTCCTCGCCAGGCTTGTGCAAGCGCTCTCAGGCGCTCCTGCTGAGCTGCTCCCGGACCAGGGGTGTGCTGGCCTTGGGGGATGGGTTACAGCTGCAGCAACCGCAGCCTGGATCTGGCAGCAGGGCTTTGGAAGGAACTATAAAGAAACACTTTGCCCTGCAGCTAAAAAGCCTGATAGAAATCTGTAAGCATGTGAATGGTAAGGGGAAAAAAGGGTCAATTCAGTCCTCTCCCTTCCCTCTTGCCTTCTTGAGATTTCAGATCGTCCCTTGTGCCCCTAGCTGCTCAGTGGGGCAGTTGGCCAACCCTCCTTGTCTCCTTGTCTCCATGACCCACGGCTGACTTCTCTGGGAGCAGCACAGCCAGCATGACCGATGAGCCCATGGTGCCAATGTGCTGCCGCAGCACCCAGGGCACCTGCCTAGCCAACAGCCATCACCCCCAGGGAGTTTGCAGCCTGCAGCAGGATGAGGAACAGCCACTTCTCAACAGCCACCTCTATCCCTTGGAGGCCAATGAAGTGATGGATGTCTCCATGGCACATGGAACGGCCAAAGCAAGCACTCTGTGGGGTGGAGGGTGCCCTGGACCCCTATGAACCCCACCCCACATGGGACAGTGCATGCTGGGGTAATGTGGCCCCTCGGGGTGGGGATTTGGGAGCAGCAG
>JAOEHY010022240.1:0-11950 GCA_025447955.1 Psilopsiagon aurifrons
TCCTCCCTGGCAGAGCATGAGACTCAGAAAGTCCTTGGCCAGACCAAAATGTACTAAGCAGTAACTAAAACATTGGTATTATCAACACTGCTCACAAGCCGAAAGTCAAAAGAAAAAAAAAAACACAGCTCCACACGGGCTACCAAGAAGGAGAAAAACGACTGCTACAGCCGAACCCAGGACACTGAAGGAAGAAGTATAAATATTTCACCAGTGCACCACCTGTCTTAATGACAGTCTCACACATTTTAGGGAAATCTCAGTAAATATGAGGGAAAAAAGAATCACAACTGTGCAACAGAGCTGAAGCAAGGTATTCCACATCCTGCAGAAACTGCCACCAGCTTTCTAATGTTGTACCTCCAACGGCACTGAAGTATGCAATGAAAGCACACTGTACTGCAAGTTTTATTGGAATCACGAATGAACACAATAGACAAACCGTGAAAACTAGAAATGATTAAATTTCTGTATGAATCTGGACCAACTCCACATCAGATCTACAATCCTTCAGTAGCTATTTCAAGAGTACAACCCTTTTGCATCAGCACCATCAAGGTCAATATAGCCTGTTAGCATGTGCTAGCTGTTGTCAGAGTCAGCATAGCAGCTTCTCTCTTATTTGGAGATAGGTTTCTGCAGGGAAATGGCCAATAATTTTCACATGACAGAGGAGGTGAAAAGTTTTCACACAACCCTAACACTTCCTTTAATTTTCACACAGTACTTCAGTTGTGAGGACCAAAATACCTCTGAGGAAATGATCACAAGAACCAACAGAAAAGATTTATATAAAAATACAGTGATACCTTTAGTGATGCTGTTAATTTGGAAATGTTGGAAAACCTTGGAAAAACAACAGGCTGAAACATGAAAGGAAACATGTAAGGTCCTGCTGTCTCATGAAGCTTGATTTTCATATTTGAGGGGTAAGTCTGCATGTGCTTATATACCACTTACTGCTAAATCAAATGATGGTAAGCAGACTAAGCAGACGCTCCCTTTCCCCCAAATCTTAGCTTATGTTCCGCACTTCTATCCATATTACGAATGTGAGAGACAACCGTGATAATAAAATACCTAGAAATAGTACAAAGTCCCTTGTGAAGAAAATAAATCAAATAAGACAAGTCAGCTATATATAAAGGCCCTAAATTATTCAAGCTGCCTAAACACCCAGAAGTGCACTCACAGCTTTAATCTCATTAGCTGCAAATTCCAAACAGCATCACTGTATTTTTTTCCACTTTATTCCCTCCCCCCCACCGCCAACAGTTAGGCACACAGGAATTAAGTCTTTAAATCCTTATTTAGTCAGCAGACACTCTCTACTAATTAATATGGAAAACAATGATCATAGGAAAAGAGCAGATGGTTTGAAGCCAGAGAATGAAGATAAGCTGAGAGATCTGTGTGAAGATACCAAGTGCATACTCCAGCATTTCTTAAACACTGATAACCTACAATATAGCTTTTTAATAAATAGATTTGACTTGAAATAACATTTTAAGCAGAAAGGTCAGATGAGTCTCCACATTCAGCCAGCAATAGACCATTTTTCCAAGCTCTTTTTTCTTTTTTTTTTAATCAAATCACATGAGAGATAATCTTATTTCCCACAGGATGCTGATAATTGTGATGTTTGAAATAATTCTTCTCACACACTATTAGCTAGAAACATTTCTTCATCCTTTGTTGGTAACTTTTCTAATGCAAGAATTAAATCTGAAATAGGAAGAGGAAGCATTTTTTCAGCATTAAAATGAATAAATTTTGTTCCTGGATCATGCTTCTGATTTTTGTCATGAAATGAGTATTTCTCCTATGTGAAAATTAACTCCTCAGTAGGAGAATAAACATCCTCAGAATAATTTAACAGAAGTATCCTGATTCCAAATTATTTAAATTTTTACATTATTCTTGGTAGGATTACCGCAGCTTGTAGCCCTAGAAAAATACTTTAAAGCATTTGTGCTCCTATTTATTTATAAATTCAAAAAGCAAGGGAAAAAAGCTCCAGTCACCTACTGCTGGTAGCAATTAATCGGGAACCAATTTGGGAAGCATCAGATTTTGGCTGTGCTGGGTCTGTCTGCTTTGGGGTCATTAGCCAAGAGAAGGAAGGGAGGGAGAGGTGTCTGCAAATGCCCATCAGCTGCTGCTGATGTAGCCTTAGTATTATGTTAAGGGCATAATTAACATGGGGATGAAGGGGTTCAAGAGCATTTTCAGAAGCCAGTTTGGCTGAAGCTATTCTTCAAAGGGCAGGAATATTGGGAAGGACAGCCCCTGTTTATTCAGTGAGCCCCCAAAGAAGTACATGTGTGATTTGGAAGAATAACATTGAATAGAAAACAGGTAGATGTATAACCTTGGGCCCCAAAAGCAGAACACCTGCATGGCATCCAGCCATCTTATTTCACTACTTTCAGAACTACAAGGTTTCAACATAAATCTCAGTTATGGTGCTACCACTAAAAGGAGAAGTTGGTCTTACAAAGTTTTATATCCATGAAAGCATCAAGGTAGTATGCTTTAAACATCCTAAAAAAAAAAATTCATAATCATAAAGCAGGTAAAAACTGAATAAGCAAAAAAACCCGCAAACACTGTTATGAAAATAAACACAACACTTTGCAGAGTCTTGTGCTTTGTTTTGCAGATACCGAATAAAATGCACAATATACTTTGAGCAACATTTATTGGCACAATTTTGAAATACAGAGCAAATCAGCAGCAGGTGTCTACTGAATATTTCACACTGGAGTTTAAACCTCAGACTGAACATTCCTACTTTGTATATTTAGAGAAGCAGATCTCATTTACGTACTGACATGGACATTTTTTGGTTTTCTATTCAGACTCAGCAACATAAACTCTACTCACCCTACCTCCTCTGCAGAATCTGTAAATACTGCCATATTTGTACCCAAACAGCAATCATGTTAATTCTACACTGTTAATTTTTTTTTCATTAGTCACCCATGCCCTTCAGTATTTGCAACATGTAGGAGGGAACCCGGAAGTTTAAATCTCTTCATAGATTCTATTTAGGGCAAAGTACTTAAAATTCTTCAAATTGCTAATTTTATGCTGCATTAAAGCTTCAAATCTTTGGTAATTTATGTTTGTGTGCTGTGATAATCAACTGATCTTTGCCCCATTTGTAGCATCAAAGAAAAACTGTTATCATAAAACTTTGGAACTTCTCAAAGAAGCAAAATAGGATTTTTTTTTTTTTTTTAATCACAACTGCATTTGCAAAATGACGATAACATTACAAACTGTAATTCAACAGGTTTTTACTATGGGCATCTGTAGGCCTCTCCCTACAGCAAGCTTCACATTCAAGCTCTGTGCCGCTTTCGTATGAAGCCTTAATCCATGGGTAAGTCATGCCACACTAGAGGAAAGGAAGGTGAAAGACATTAGAGATACTGGAAGAGGTTTTATTCTTAACCAAGGAAAGGAAACATTTGTTTGACTGAATGGTGCATGTCACTGCATGTGATCAATATGAACATATAGTTCAGTCTATCCATCAATACCATTCCCTCAAATTATCAAGAAATTCTTTCTCTGTAGACTGTTGGTTTGGGTTTGTGTTTTGTTTTTTTTTTTCCTTTAGACTATTGTCCTGGGTTCAGCAGTAGCAGTCATTTTTCTTCTCCTTAGTAGCTGGTGCAGTGCTGTGTTTTTGACTTTCAGCCTGGGGAACAGCGCTGATAATACTGATGTTTTCAGTTGCTGCTTAGTTATGTTTAGTCTGACCAAGGACTTTCTGAGTCTCATGTTCTGCCAGGGAGGAGGGGAAGCCAACAGGAAGCAGAGACAGGACACCTGACCCAAACTAGCCAAAGAGATATTCCGTATCATAGCACATCATGCCCACTATATAAACTGGGGGCAGTTATCTGGAGCAGTTAGATCACTGCTCAGGCTGGGTATTGGTCGGTAATTGGTGGGTGGTAAGTGGCTGTATTCTCTTCCCTTGTTATTTCCCTTATCGTTATTATTATTGGTGGTAGCAGTAGTGATTTGTGTTATACTCTAGTTACTGGGCTGCTCTTATCTCAACCCGTGGGAGTTACATTCTTTCAATTCTCCTCCCCATCTCTCTGGGAATGGGAGGAGGAAGGGGGAGAGTGAGCTAACAACTGTGTGGCTGATTTACAGCTGGGCTTAAACCACGACAACTATATACTACTATATGCTATAGCACTTCCCATAGACTTTATGCCACTTTTCTAGTAGGTGTGATAAAACCATGATTTTTCTTAGTGCTTACCTGCTACCATACCATAATGAGTTTGATATCTCCAGGAGCAATTTTCAAATGAGTTTGCTTATTTATGATTTTTCCATCAGCTTTAAACATTACTTAAAAATGCTGTTTCAATCGATTGCAAGTTTTTATGGTTTTACAGTCATATTTTCTTATTAAAATAATCATAACCAGGAAATTATGGAACAGGAAGTTATTTTTGTAGCATAAGTGCTGCACTGCAATAAAGAATATAAAGAATCCACACCTAAAATTTAGTCTTAAAAGCAATCTTCACAAAGTCTCGTTAAACATCCAACTTTTTTCTAGGCCCCTGTTGTGGTTTAAGCTGTAAATCAGCCATGCAGTTTGTTCACTCACTTCCCCCTCCTAAAAGAACTGTTGCGGTTTTAAGCCATAAAACAAGCAGTTTTGTTCATTCACTTCCCTCTCCTTCTTCCCCCCCACTCCAAAAGGGGGGGAAATGGGGAGAAGAATCAAAAGAATGCAACTCCCATGGGTGGAGATAAGAACAGTCCAATAACTAAGGTATAACACAAATCACTATTGCTACCACCAATAACAATAATGACCAGGGAAAATACAAGCGAAGAGGATACAAATGCTCGCCACCCGGCAACCGAGCTGTGAACTACTCTCTTCCGGGTTCCTGCCCCCAGTTTTTACCTTCTGGGCATGACGTGCTATGTTACGGAATACCTCTTTGGTCAGCTTGAATCAAATGCCCTGTCTCTGCTCCCTCCCGGCTTACCCTCCCCCCTGGCAGAGCATGAGATTCAGAAAGTCCTTGGCCTGACCAAAATGTACTAAGCAGTAACCAAAACATTGATGTTCTCAACACTGTTCCCAAGCCGAAAGGCAAAAAACACAGCTCCACACCAAGAAGGATAAAAACGACTGCTACTGCCGAACCCAGGACAGTCCCATTTTCTGTTTCTGTGTCCCAATACATAACTCTTTAACCTTTCACCTTTTTTCAAGATGTAAAATTAACAATACTGACATTTGCAGGTTATTGGTTTAGAAATGTCAGCAGAGGAAAATGAAAAATTAGAAAAACAGAACCGTATTTATCAGTTGCAAAGATTTGGCCATGATAGATGCTAACATCAACATTAACAAAATTATACACCTGAAAATATTTTTCTTTTTAAAACAGAAGTTTCTATGTTTCTGGCAGGTAACATTTTTCTAAAATGTACAAGAATTACTATGGTAACAAAATATATAAAAGAGGATTATTTTTTGTATTTCTCTTTCATTCTTGTTTCAGAATAGATTATCTCAGTATATTAAGAAATCTTTGCATTCTTTTTCCTCAACTCTGCAGTGGCGCTCCCTTAGTTATTTACCTTTGGCCAGAGATACCGGACTGTTCATGAGGCCCAGTACTAAGAGGTGCTATGCCGCTTTGCATGCCAGATGCTAAGCCATGTTTCAAATCACAGTTGTAATACTAAATGATTCCACCAAAGAGAGACACCGTTTAAAACTGCATATGAAAAATAACAGGTACATTACAAGGCCAGTTTCTTGGGATATTTAAATTAGATTGGGGAAAAAATATCCTTGTAGTAAAAGTACCATCCAGGAGAAAAAAATCTTAAAAGAGATGGAAAGCACCTATTAGTTTTATTTCTATTCCTATTCCTCAATACCTTACAGGATTCTGTGCTTACAAATATATAAGTTCCACTCTACTGAAATAAGGACATTTTACTGGTTTCAAGCTTTCTCATAAACCTGAAATATTTTAATTACCAAATAATCCATTTTGCATTTCACAAAAAGCCATTTTCTGAGCAACAGAAACATAACAAAACAACTGACTGAAAAAGTGAAACATATTCCTGTAAACAGAAAGTACCTGGTGTGCCCTTGAAGTCTACTTTTTTGGGAAGGTGCCAGGGAAAAATATTAAACCCCATAATACATGAGAGGATTGTTTGGCTTTTAATAAGTCAACTTAAGAAATTCCCATAGACTAATATGAGCCAGAAACCCTTCAACATCTGAGTATCACAAATGCTCAAAAATGGGGTAGGGACATGAAAGGCAAATATCTGCTATAGAGTTCACTCTAAAGACAGATGAAAAAAGTCCCTTAGGTTCTCCATGCATTGACCTTAAAGAAAATAAAATTATTCTCAGTCTAGTGTTATGTTATTCGTAGGAGGTTAGCATCAGCCAAAACCTTCCTTCAGTGTCCGATACTCCTCTTAATACCAGTACAGTAGCTTCAAAGCAGCCTTTGGCAGCATTATAGCTTATATACAAAAAATTAAAATCTCTACTCTCCTCACCTCAGCCTCGTTGCCTGCAGTGTGGCAGCTTGGGCTATCACAGTGACCGCTCCAAGCTTTTCACACAGCAATTTCCCCTTTGTAGCTCTGCAAGCAGCTTAATTACAAGAATTGTTACCCCTACTTTACAGATGAAGACTCAGATAAGCAAAGAGGTTATATCTGCAGCAATTATAAAACATTAAAATCAGCTCTTTATCCCAAAGACCATACTGATCTGCTGCAGGATCTGTCACTTTTGTCCTTCATTAGCATAAATACATATTTCTAGGTTGTGACAAGCACTGTGGGTGCAAATGCACTGGAATATGTTTGAGCTTTGTGACTGGTTCAGAGAAGTAGCACATGCTACAGGTGGAACACGCAAGACTAGGCAAAATCAAAGAGTGTACATAGGAACTCCTCCTCCTACAGTGCTCTATGGACTCCACAATTTTTCTTGCAGCACTTCAGCTCATGATAAAAAGGCATGGATTAAAAATGTCAACTGTTGTCAATGTAAATATACATACTATGGTATTTGAATTAGAAATCTGCTATAGCAATGCAGTTTTAACCTGCAAGAAGCACAGAAACAGAGATTAGTCACTGTGAAGATAAAACAAGCAAAAGATTTTTTTTTTATTGAGATCTGGGATAAGTTATGGCCTATTTTCAAGACAAAATAATGCCTCAAAATTGAATTTAGTTTTAATCTTCTTTTTGACTTTCTTTCATTTCCCAGTCACATGCAATCTGAATGCATATTTCAAATGTTTTGTACAATGTACTTACCCGCTCAAAAAAACTCCACCACAAATTTCCTTAAAATATTTTTTTTTTAACTTTTTTCCTTTCTTTCTGCTAACAGCAAGACAAAGGGAAAGGGGAAAAAACATTTTAAAAAAATGAAGAAAGCTGGTTTTGCTGGAAGAAGTATTGTGGTTCTCTTTGAGCAAAGTTACCCTAAATCCATACCATCAGCACCCATACATTAGTCTGAGGAGTAAATTAGAGGAACCCACACTTCATAGATCAGATTAGCCAGAATTTGCAAAAGAAATGAAGTAGCAAGTTGTCACACTATACCTCAAGGTTTTCTGCTGGCTGTTATCATCGTAGTAGATTACTATCACACAGTAATTCTGAATAGTCATTTTGAGTGAAATTTTTACCAATATCAAGCCAAAGTCACTTAGATGAGCACTCTTCACTGCATGTCTCTGAGTGTAGATATGCAAAAGGCACAAAAGAAGACTGCAGCTTTCTCTGAGTTTGGATGCAATGTGACATTCCATTGCATGGTGCCTGCAAATTAGCATTTAAAAGTTCAAGCCTAACTTAACCTTGTGTTCACTTCAGTTGTTCCTCAAATGCAGACTCTCACTCCTGTCCTGCTGGACATTTTCTTCTTCCAGTGACAAAGCTAGAAATGCTAAATATAGCACAAATACAGAGTGTGGGGCAACCATATTCTTCCTTTTAGTGCCACAGACCTAGCTTTGTACATTTCCAAGTTCTTCCAACATTTGACATCTGGATCAGTGTGTTTATTTGTCCCACTGCAGCAGAAGAAGGTGACTCTATCCTTGGGGCATCAGAGCTCAGGAGAGACCACATAACCACTGACTGATTTTGGCTGGAAGGGACCTTAAAGCTCATCAAGATCCAACCCCCTGCCACAGACAGGGACACCTTCCACTAGACCAGGTTGCTCTAAGCCCCATACGTCCTGGCCATGAACACTGCCAGGGATGGGGCATAATTCTGGGTTCACATAGAAAGCAGTAGGGGGCTTTCCAGATCACTTGCAAATCCAGATCTCTGTTTTTTCCATCTCACTATTGGACAAAAGAGAAGCCTCAAAGCCTCGGAAGGGAAGCTGAAGGACAGCCAATGCACAAGGAAGTGTCGGCTGAACAGCATGGATCCTCTCACCAGATGCAGCTTCAGTCAGAGAGCTACCCACAGCTCTATTTAAAGCAGGAAAGACATGACACTGAATTTTCTGCTTCCTAACTCTGTTTTCAGACAGTGCCCAATGGTGTTTGAGCTGCATTGAGTAACCTCAGCAAACCCTTATTTACAGTTTGGAGGACCTTTTCTTCTGATGGTTTTGGAGTTTTAAAGTTTTGGAATAAATCTGGCTTAACACCCACACTTAAAAATGCAAATAAGCTTTTCAACAATGAGGGTTCTGAAGAGCTTTTCCCCCTGCATTTATTGAAAATATAAGACTCTTGCACACTAAGCCACATTATCAAGGGGGGATGAGACCTATGGGAGGAGAAAAAAGTGAGCATGCCCCATGCAAAATGCATGAGTCTTGATAGCTTTCTCTAGTCCACCATATGCATATTTCATGAATTCATTACAGCAACTACTACGTCCATAAGTCAAATAAGCCCAATTGTTCAAATAAAATGATGAGCCTGATATACAGAGAACAGGAGCTGTTGGAAGAACACTGTCACTCTCCAAGCTGAAGTTGCTACATGGCTGTCAAGACTACTGTGACTTGCAGGCTTGACCAGAAAGAGAAATAGAAGAATAAAATTATTTCCTCAGCATCTGTGTGAAGGAAAATGATTAAAAGCCCATTGTGACACAAACACTGATCCTCAAAAACATTTGTAGTAACTCTGCTACAAAATGTACTTTCAGTCATTGCTAGCTTACATCCAGAATGAAAGTCCAAAGATAACACACTAGGTTTAAGATTGGAATCTGCATCAGGATAGACAATAAAAAGATGACAAGGACAAAAATAAATTAATCACCAGTACTAAAGTACTCTGTGTTTCCTTCCAGATGTCAGACTGAGCGCTATGTATTCCATATACAAAAACAGCTTGAGAGCAAAATGGGAATGAGAAATTCAGTGTTTCACACACAAAAAAACCCCATGGTTGTTCAGAGCTTTTAGCAAGGGTGAGTTTCAAAAAGGGGCCCTATGGTGCTTTATGGTTTCCATATGGGAACTAAATTCTGATCATATGCAAATCCACTCTATCAGGCACTAACTACAGATAAAGCCCTTTCCCACACCCTGGAAGGGGGTGTTTGAAAGAGATAAGAACACCATGGACAGAGCCATCAGGAATAGTAGCGACTGTGCAAAAGTATAAAACAGGTGGCCAATACCAATGGGAATTTTCTTCATCTAAATGTGCCCTGAAGAAAGGCCCAATTGTTTACCAGCACAGAGATTCAAAAGTATTGATTTGGCCAATCAGAATTCTGAGCAACAAACAATAATCTAAACACCTATTTTTCCTGAGGTATGATAAAAATAGAATCTAGACATACATGGTTCCAAATTTGGTCAGCAAAACAATTCAAGGTTTTAAATTTGAGATTCACAAGGAATGTCAGAAGAGCATTTTGGATGAGACCAGGAAGGTCTCACCATCACCCACTCCAACCTTCCACACACCACGTCCAACACTGAATGCTTTGAGGGCATGACCTTGATGTCTCTGGGGTGAAATTAAGCACAACAGACAAGCTCCAGAAGTGCATCTAAATCTCTTCCATACATAGCAAGCATTCAGTCCACAGCACTGAACTGGAGAGTTCAAAGAAAGTGGAAAACAGCATATTTCATGCACTTCCATCACTTCGCTCTTCTGAAAACATTGATCCCATCCTAATTTCCAACAGACAAACCCAAACATCCTCTTAGTTTTTCGTTACCAAACAAAAGGGCAAAATGAATCATTTAATCATTATGTTTTGAAGGCGTGCAAATTTAATATTTTCATTTGATATCTGTTCAGAGCTAAAGTGGCTTTCAAGAGCCACTTTCATTTAGCAGGCTTTCAACTTGCCCCTGTCCATGTACTGCCTTAAAAAAAAAAAAAAAAATAAAAAAAGAATTTAACCTTTCTTCTATGGGTGGAAAATAAATGAAAGTTTGTGAACTTTATACAGTAACATTTGTGCTCTGAATGAGCTTCATGTGCCTCCAGCAAAGCTCTATGTTTGCCACTTCACAGTTTAAAAGTGTGTTCTAACAAAAGGCCAAGAGAAAGAGGAAAAAAAAGGAACGTTCCTCAAGGTTATAGACATGTTAGACAGTAAAAACATTTCTGCTCTGCTAAATGCCTGTTTAAATATAATTCTATTAGTCTGATGAGGTTAAAACACTAGAATGTAAATTTGCATATGATTTTGAAAGAACAGTGTGTGTTCCCTCATTTTCCATCTTCCTCTGTTTTCTAATTCTCTCTCCTTTTTCCTCTCTCCTGTTGAAATACTCTAGAGTTGCTGAGGATCTGGACTTTAGGATTTCAGAATAAAACCACAAGATTGAAAAGAAAAAATCTCAACCAAAGCAGTCAACTACTTTCTGAGAAAAGATTGAGGTCAGTATTTTGAATGGATAATTAAACCATATGGTTGACCATAAAAACAAAATGAGGAAAACAGACTCTGCCATAACAGATGTATATGCCAGGAATACAGTTATTTAAGTTAGGAGAGTAACTATAATGAAATATTTTAATCTCAGAATAATAGTTTCACAGAGGAAAGCATTCTGGAATTTATACTATATTATGGTTGCTGCTTCATGGACATTAAGATTATTTTTCCTAATTTAATATGTTCATGTTCAGAATGAATGCCATGCCAGCCCAGCAACACTACAGACTCCTTCCTGCACCAAAAAGACCCACTTTAATCTCTCCCTCACACTCAACTGCATCATGCAGATAAACTTCAGGTGTTCCCACAACACAAAATGGGGTAGATGATTATCTTCAGGCAGTGCAGTAAGATTATCACAGGATCTTTTCTTGCCCCAGGAGTTGATAATATTGTATCTGACATCACATTTTAGTACAACGGACCATAAAAGCAACTTTTCTCTGATTACAGAATAGTGTGGACTGGAAGAGACCTTAAAGCTCATCCAGTTCCAACCCCCTGCCACAGGACACCTTCCACTTAGAGCAGGTTGTTGCAAGCCCTGTCCAGCTTGGGCTTGAACACTGCCAGGAATGGGGCAGCCACACCTTCTCTGGGCAACCTGTGCCAGTGTCTCACCACCATCACAGGGAAGAACTTCTCCCTAATATCTAATCTAAATCTCCCCTCCATCAGTTTAAAACCATTCCTGTCACCCACATGCTCACCCCATGATTCTCCAGCAAACCAAGGGCAATTAAATGTTTTTCGTCAGAAGAATTACCACTTGATACAAGAACTCTGAAAATCTATTAACTTATTTTAAAATATTTTTTTTTCTATTTCTCTGTGAGTGAGTGCTATTAACTGGTTGTCATGGGTTCAGCAGTAGCAGCCATTTTTCTCCTTCTTAGTAGTTGGTGCAGCACTGTGTTTTTGACTTGTGGTCTGAGAACAGCGCTGATAACACCAA
>JAOEHY010022241.1:0-10559 GCA_025447955.1 Psilopsiagon aurifrons
GTTGGCATCAGCCCACCTCACAAGCGTGTCAAGGTCCCTCTGGATGGCATTCCTTCCCTCCAGCGTATCAACCAAACTACACAACTTGGTGTCATCAGCAAACTTGCTGAGGGCACCCACAACCCCACTGTCCATGTCACCGACAGAGATGTTGAACAAGACGGCTCCCAACACCGAAACATCACTCATTACTCATCTCCAATTGGACACTGAGCCATTGACCACAGCTCTTTCCATGCAGCCATCCAGCCAGTTCTTAATCCATGAAGTGGTCTACCTATCAAATTGATGTCTCCCCGATTTAGAGACAAGGATGTTGTGAGGGACAGTGTCGAATGCTTCACACAAGTCCAGGTAGATGATGTCAACTGCTCTGCCCCTGTCCATCAGTTCTGTCATCCAGCTAGAAGGACATCAGCAAATTAATTGTGGGCAGCAGATAAATATAAGCAGTATTAAAAGGTTTTTTGACATAGCCACAGACTTTCTACAACGATTATGTTTTGAACTCTGCAAGTCTGTTTCTCCCAAATTCTTAAACTGTCTTTCACTGAGGCATTGTGGAACACCAAAATTGTTTGTTACATAGAATAATGTGTTAGTTTAAGTATCCTGCAGGATTGGAATTTGTTCTATTCAGTCCAAGTTAAATTATAACCTTGCCCATACTTTTTACACATTTGCAAATCATGTTTTCATGTACATTCCTATAGCTTTATAAATAATTATGTTCCGAGTGTGATAGAAAATTTCCAGGGAAAGGTCCAGTATTATTATGGAAAAAATCTTGGAAAGGGTCATGAATATATTAATTGGGTCTGATTTACAAATATTTGCTCATATTTTCATAAGCTCTGTGGAGGCATAGGGAGTATGATAGGTATGTCTAGCACTGCAAATACAGAGTGCTTTCACTGTATTATTTTTGTCATTTAGTGGTGAGAGGTGACATTAAAATGATTTAGTAAAATTTAGAAACTTGCAGAATCTCAGTTAATGAGATCTCTGTTCATTATTCTTGGCCCTGGCTCAGTTTACTATATGATGTTCCTTGTATCATGAGACTATGATCTAATTATTGAAGTCACTGGGCATCAATTTCAATTTGGCCTGATCTCTTGTTTTTTCAGGAAGATGGGCTCTGAATTAATAGATCTTTGCTTAATGTGTTTGCTATTCTAACCTCTACAGCTGCAGCAGATCAGTGCTGTACCTGACCTAATATTATAGTGAGTGTTTCCTCTGCAGTAGATCCCGGTCCTTTTTTACATTTTTATGCTTGCCAATGCACTTGTTAATTAATCTCAATAATGACTAATTTTACAGATCCTGCAGTAAGCCTTACTAAAGCTCTACCAGCCTTTTCCTTTTCCCCTTGAAGTCATACCACAACTTCAAAGAGAGAAGAAAACAGGATTTTATGCATTTAGAATAGTTAATACCACATCACTGGATCAGCACAGAAGCTAGAGCAGATATCTGAAAACTATGGAGGGAGCATTTTTCTATGAATATTCATTAAATCACTGATATCCTAGCTAGTCATTTCTATTTCTGTCAGTCATCTTACCTCTACACTTCATCTCCTTTTTGAAATTATTCATCCAATAGCCTCTGTGGCAAGAACTAAGCAAGGGTGAAAACAGCCAGCTGCCCTGCTTGAAAAGATGTCAAGATGATGCTGTAAATTGCAAGACTTGTAGGCCCAGCTTCTTTATGAAAAACCAGATACTCCCAAATATTATTAATTCAGTAATATTTTCATGACACTGTTTAATTTCTTACCAAAAGAAGGAATGTGATGTTTTACTAGCATTTACTTAAAGCAGCATGGGTTTTTTTTATGACAACAGCCAGAATATAGCAAGTAACAGCCTTCTATCACTCTTCAACAACCCAGTGCTGGCTTTCCACCAAAGAGTTTTGAAAGTATATTGGGTATATTCTACTTATGTGTCTAGCTTTGGCTCTTCCTTCTGTGTTGTGCTGCACAGATTCAAGAGGACGTAGAGTAAGAAACCTGATGCAAACCAAAGGAAGGTGAGCCATATCCCATGAATGAAATAGATGAGTGTCTGTAGTTAATTTATACCCAGTTTCTAAAAGGCACAACAGATCTTTGTATTTTGCCCAAACTCAGACATACTTTTGAGCACAATGCCTGTCCAGAGAAGTGGAAGGAGATAGGATAGTGTACAGCATAGCATAGCACATCATGGTGAAGTATAGTACAGCACAGTACAGTGCAATACAGTACATTACAGTATAGTAGTTCTGCCATCCTCTGGGGCTTAATTCCACCATAGTAGATCTTCTACAGGTTAGATCCTGCTTTCTGGATGCTTCATGTCAAACATAACCTGAGCTGGGTGTTGAAGGTATATAAATAGCATCAACATGCTTCAGTGGGTGTCTGCTCAACTGAGCATAATTCAACAGCAGTTTTATTTTAACCAGTTCCAACTAGTCTGCAGTGGTTACACCGAGCAGATGAAATGAAAGTAAGGCAGCTAATAGACACTGAAGGAATATTCTCCAGTTTGTCATGAAAACATGTAGAAAATGTAGGAATGTAATGGTTTTTGCTTATTCCTTGCCCTATGGAATTTCAAGATGATGTTACTGAGGTTATGATTCCCCACCATTGCCAAAAGCAGGAATTCTTAAACTGGGAGATCAGCAACCAGTTTTCCAAAGATTAGGAAAATGATCTCCTCTGCCTTTTTTTTTTTTTCCTGTTTGCTTTTTATGCTTCACATGACAGGAGAATTGTGGTGTACCTAGCAGTTTATTAAGCCAGCTGTCTACACTATGGCGAGTCACTACCATACAAATCTGTACTGCATTGAGTTGCATGTGTCACTGTGCTTGTGCGTAGCTCTAGGTCTCTTTGGAGAAAGCAGTAGCCTTTCAGGTAAAATAATCTAAACATCAAATGTTTTTTAAAGTCATTCTCCAAAGACAGAATATTATCAAAACTTGGATTTGCTGTTCTTGCTCTTCTCAGCATCCCAGGAAATTGTGAGCTGTTCCCAGCAATGATGAATATAAACCAATTCAGATGACAGGAACTCAAATCAGGTCCCTCCCTGAAAAAAAACCGAATCAAACACTCATATAAATCTCAAGCAAACCACATCACTGATATAAGAAAACAAATCAAGACCTCATGAATATTTTATTAACACCATAAACCACATCAAACATGTGTCCATACCATGAGAGATGTCAGACAAGAGCCAGGGGGCTTTGAGACACAGTTATATGGTATCAATGTAGACACCAAGAGATCAGTAGTGAAATATAGAAAATAAGTCGTGCAAAGTGTATATCATTCCTTTAAGCAATGGTTTAAAACTCCTCTTGGAATATTTATTTATCTTAATATTTGGAAAAGCTTATTTTGATTACTGAGAAAAAAAGTAAGGATTTCTGAGCAAAACACAACAGAAATAGCGATTAATTTTTAAACACATTTACTACTGGGAGGAAAGAACATAAATAGATTACCCACATGCATGTTTGTTATCTGTGAGATAATGTTATCTGTGCTTCAGCTGCTGAGGGATGTCACAGTAAGTTAACATTATAAAACCTATGAAATGCTTGAGACTAGAGTCTAAAGCTCTTTAGTAGAGAAAAGGGGAGTATTAATGCAGCATTAAGTACAATTCCCACTTTAGAGAACTGTTCCAAACAATAGTGCTTTCTGTGCTTTTAGCACAAATACCATTACCCATCCATGCTCTACAGGAATATAGTAGGGTGCCAGTGATCCTAATACATGCTATCCATCAGGATTTACCTTGGAATTTCTGCCATGATACTCAGGGAAAAGGGTAATAACAGTTGGTCTGTTGAAACCCTTGCTTCAAATATTGGCTTCTTGTTTCTTCATGTGCTATCGTCTGTCCATTTCCCCAGGATATAAACAGGAGCAGGAACACGCTTTTCATTCTCTATCTGCATTGCTCTTATCATGGGGACAAAACGTTCTGGACAGGTAAACATACTAATTTTATTCTTCTGCATTTTTCTTGTTATTACTTATTAAAACAATTATTATAAAGTAGAAATGGCTGCATTTTAATTTGTTCCTACACAGAAAAGGCTAGAAGACAAATCTTCCACCTGTTCCATTGACAGATCCCATATGTAGCTGCTGTGATAGTCCATTATCAATTAGAGAAATGTCACCTCATTTTGTTAAAATGCTGAAAAGCTCATGTAATTCAGGGCTTCCAAGTTTGATTGGTGGCCTAGCAACTGCCTCAGTTTTTTCATTAAATTGTTTATCCATATATTCTTAGGAATGGCTGGAAAGCTCTTGATACATATGTGTGACTACATTTGCTACCTGCCTCCTCCATTTAACAAAAATAGAAGAATTATGAATGTCATATCAAATATAAACACTGTTCTACTTCATGAAGAGTTGACCATTAATGTGGGGAAACATAATCATGCAACAGAGTGGGCTTAGTAGGCTTAAACAAAGGCTGGGATCCCAGCAAACTGCTATGCCTGAGTTTGCAAGGTGAGGAGGCCTGGATGCTGCTTGCTTGACAAAATAAGACACCGCAAGGATGGAATAGGGCTGGTTTTGTGCTCCTCAGTACCTGGACAACATTACTTTGACACAGTACCTCAGGATTATCTGGACATATTTTCAGTGATGGCCAAGAACAGAGGAAAGTAAGAGGGCAATTGAAGAGTAGATCATCTGCTTTGCAGTGGGCAAGTGAAGATAGAATCCAGGGCAAAGGCATCTGGAGCAGGAAGAGAATGTGTGAGTGAGGGACAAAATTATTCCTTCTCACTGGGCTTAAAATTCCAGCTTAGTTTTAGCAGCCATAGGGATTTACTGCCCTTTCAGTTGGTGGGATGAAACTCAGTGGATGTCCTCTGGTGACCCACTTTTTGGGGCATGCCCCAGTGCTTGTAAGCTGTCAGTGTGACAGATCTCAGCAATAGGAAGTTTATTCTGATGTGGCTCTTGAATGGTTTAGGAGACATTTTGGAGGGAGGTTTGATGTAGGTCATGGAGCACTGATGTGGTACGTCTGTGTTTTTCCATCTGTTTTTGTTCAAGGAGGAGCCTAGTTTGAGTTCCTTTCACCACATGGCAGGTTCCTCATTTCACAGATTTTTGCATGATCCCCCTGCATTTTAGGAATGTCTAAAAGCCAGATTTGACAAAATGTAGGAAGTGTCTGACCCTAAAGAGCTGCTGGAAAAAAATCTCACCCAAGATTGCATGCTGCCACCACCAACATTGGCATGCTAGTAGCTGGATTTCAGAAGGTGTTGTGTAACCAAGCTTCCCTTTGGGTTTTCAGAGATACTCAAGTATTTGACCTGATTTAGTATGTTTGAAATTTCTATTAGTTGCTTTTTGGGCACAACTGAAGTGAGTTTCACTGTGCCGAAGCCTGGCCCCTGCTCCTTCAGCTTGAAGCAGGCATAGCTGAGCCATTGGATGTTGGGTGGTCAGAAGTAGCCACCATTTTCTTCTGGAAGAGGTAGACACTGTCTGGAAGCAGACTGGCTTCCTGAACAGGGATCCGGGGGAGCACTGAAAAAGGAGCTGTTTGGGTCCTCTAAATGCCTGCAAATGTACTTGTATTTTTCCAGCAACTGAATAAAAAGAATGAGCATCCTAACTGAATGTCTCCAGACCCTTTTGAATATTTGATCTTACTTCTCTAAGGAACAACTGACCTTTCTATCTATTTCCTTCAGCCTAAGATTCATTAATCTCTGCAGAAGGAACATTCTTAGAGGATTTCTTTTTTCTTGTCTCCTAGTTTTTCCTCTTCTGTTTGTATTCCTGAATGAAAAAGCACAGTCCATCCTAACTTAGAAAATATCATATTATTATAAAATACAGCACAATAGCCACTTCTGGCATATTGTCATGAAACCCCTTTGTCAGGTTCACTTCAGAGATAAAGTCTACAAAATTTTGTGTCCCGTAATAACAAAATGAGACAAAAATAGGATTTCAAAGTACAGACAATGAGTCTTTCTTAGCATTTTCGACAGCCGCTGTGGTGGGGCTGTGAAATTGGAAGAGGAGGTAGATAGGGTAGTATGTGGTAGCAATAGAAATGGATGAAGTAACTAGGATAATTATGATATCCCATTTCCTTGGTGGATGACTCAGGATCTCATGACTTGTATTTTCCATGATGAACCAAACAGCATGTACTGACTCTTCCTAAATTTATGTGTAGGCATACACAGCAAAATGATGGGGATTATTGTGTTTGTTTTTTTATTTCCACTTGCACTTATGTATAAAATCACATTACCTACAGTTCCATAGACCTTATAATTTACCTATGGCTAACCCTGGCTTTGGTCAATCTCCCATAGATTGCCTGTTAGAAGAGTAAAGAGCTGGAGAACAAAGACAAAAGATTTAATGTTAGCTTGCCAACCAAATCGGTAGTTCAAATGTTAATTCAATCTCTTTCATGCAGCGCATAAGTGATATTTTCAAGGAAGAAATATTAGCAGATAGGTAGGGACTTTCTTTTCTTTAAGTTCTGAAGAACTTAAAATGGTGGAGTTTTGTTACAGTTTAGTGTGCTTGGGGATAGAGAGCTGATCAGGGTAAGTGTGGAGTTCTTTGATCTACGTGAATAAAAAGCATCGTATGCTGTGGCACTGACAACATACAGCATAGTGCCGGTGGTGTAAATTTAAGATTATTATTTCTCTACTGTGCATTGCCATTTCTTTACTAGAAATGACTAAGTTCATGTAGCACAAAAGATAACTAAATCCCTAAGTATGGAAATAATCCTAGAAAATTTTGGGCATTCTGGCATGTACACTGTCGTGGTTTAAGCCCAGCCGTAACTCAGAAAAACTATACAGTCTCCCTCTCATTCCACCCCCACCCCCTCCACCCCTTCCTCTTCCCTGCTCCTGGAAGGAGGTGGAGGAGAATCAAAAGAATGTAACTCCCACAAGATGAGATAAGAACAGTCCAGTAGCTAAGGTATAACACAAACCACTGCTGTACCACCAATAATAATAATGATAAGGGAAATAACAAGGGAAGAGAATACAACTGCTCACCACCCACCAACTGATACCCAGCAGGATGAGAGCAGTGATCTAGCCCTTCCAGGTAGCTGCCCCCAGTTTATATAGCGGGCATGACATGCTGTGGTATGGAATACCTCTTTGGTTAGTTTGGGTCAGATGTCCTGTCTCAACTTGCTTCCAGCTTCCCCTCCTCACTGGCAGACCATGAGACTCAGAAAGTCCTTGGTCAGAGTAAACATTACTGAGCAGTAATTGAAATCATCGGTGTTATCAGCTCTGTTCCCAGGCTGAATGTCAAAACCACAGCACTGCACCAGCTACTAAGAAGGAGAAAAATGACTGCTACTGCTGAACCCAGGACATAGAAGAAGACTCATTTCTGATGTCACCAGTCTTAGAGATATTGTAGACTTGCAACACAAAAGGGAAAGATTTAACATGAGAAGAGAACCTTGAGTTTTAGCAGGTAACTGGTATTGTAAATCACCAAAGGTACAACAGTTGCTTGCTAAACTAAAATGAATTGTACTAAGCTATACTTATCTGGATGTTGCTGTACACTGGCACAAAAGCAGTAAGCAGAAAGCAGTGCAATGGGTCTTTCCTTTTGTAAAGCTGATCAAAATGAGAGATTGTTATTAGTTACCCATTAATCTGATGAAGCAGGTCATATTTCTCAGGCTGCTCAGCCTGGAGAGCAGAAGGCTCCACAGAGACCTCAGAGCAGCCTGCCAGTAGCTAAAGGGGACCTACAAGAAGTCTGGACAGGACTTTTTACATGGGCATGTCCTACCCCTCCTAGGGGTAGGACAAGGGACAATGGCTTTAAACTGAAAAAGGGTAGACTTAGATAGTAGGAAGAAATTCTTTACTGTGAGGGTGGTGAGGAACTGGAACAAGCTGCCCAAGGAAGTTGAGCATGCTTTAGATGGGGCTTTGGGAAACCTGGCCTAGTGGAAATTGTCTCCGCCCAAGGCAAGGGTGTTGAAACTAGGTGTTTTTTAAGTTCCTTTCCAATCCAAACCATTCTATGATTCCATGATTTCTTAACAGCATCTGACAAAAGAGGGGGCATACATGGAGACCTTATTGTTTGGATTTGGGCTCAAATATTGGAAAGTGGCATATAGAAATATCATCCTGTATTGTGACAATTTCATACTTGTTGCCATGTACTTTTCGTTTAGTTTATGAGCATTTTTAATATATGATAAAAAGGGTTTGGTAGTGGACTTTCCTCCATACAGGAACCCCAGCTACTGTTTTATTTCCCTAAGTGGCTAGTAAGTTCACATACACTCGGCAAAGGTACATTTTTAAGCTGCACATTGTCTTGCCATCGTTCATATTCTATTTCTGCTCCAGCAGGATGCAGCCATGCTCACTAATCTAAAACCTACCTATGGAGAAGCACAAATAGTAAAACTGCCCTTCCCTGAAAAGTTATGGCCATTTTAATGGGCTTCCCTAGAACAAAAGGACGAAATGGGGAAAGGAGTGCTGTGAACTGAGATGGGGAGTGTAAGTACCAGTTAAGAACTTCAGCAAAAATATTTCCTAGACACAGTAAGAAGTCTCAGAGAGAACTGAGAGCCCTGCGTGTTTCATGGAGATTACTGGAAAGACATATGTTCACTCCAAAAAGAGATATTAAATACTGTAGGTTAAAAAAATGCTGAACTGCACATGCTAGTAGACTACCTAAATCTCAAGGCAGTGGAAAAGGCATGAGAAACATTAGAGAGACTGTACTTTCTTAGGGAAAAGCCTTTAGAATTTAATTAAGTACTACAGGAATGTTCTAGGGATTTTCATAATTCACTGTTAAATTCTGGAAGGATAGTTTGAATACCTGCTAGAGATGGCATGATTTTCAGGTACATTCTGAAGCCTCTAAGCTCAGAAGCAGAAGAAACAGAAAAACTCCCAGTGGCTGACTATGCAGCAAGAAATTGACATTTCCAAGCTGCAACTGTGTTTTCTCCATTGCTATGTATTTCTATCCTTTTGATTAGGCTGCTCAAGGCAAACATACAGTTTCTTGAACAAGTTTCTGTTTCTTCCATCAGCACATAATGGGTAAATCAAATTTAGGCTAATAGGAACACAATTAACAACATCTGAAGTGCTACTCCAGCTAGGATTTGATTATGACTGATTATGTTGCACACGTCAAGATCACTGCTAATCTTTGGCATAAGGAACTGATTAAAAGGGATTTTTATTTTTTTTACATCAATTATATTTTTCTTTAAAAACTTCCCACAAACAATCTGCTGGCATGGTAAAATGTTTTCTAATCACTGATGGAGGTTTGGGCTGAAGCAAACATTTCGAGTGAAAAGATGCCAGAAGTTTTCATGAGTATGATGACATTAAGAAAATTATATGCCATCTTCTTTTCCAGTTTGTAAGAAGGATAGGTGATTCGCTGTCAAAACACTCACCCGTATGCTCTTTGCACATTTCTAGAAACACACACTGCTGCCTGTTTTCCAATTGGATTGTCATCAGGTAGATCAAGATTTATTACAAGGCAACCTTGCTTTTTACCTGTCTCTTGATCACCCTCGAAGCTGCCATTTTACAGCTCACAGATGGAGCCTTGCCCAGGAGTCAGGGATAGTTTTTCAAGCCACCATGCCACTTACCTTATGTAGATTTAACACTGCTAGTTGGAAGCTGTCAGATTTCAGAGATAGGCTTTTGTACTACTTTGGCATAACAGAGAAGAGAGCATCTATGGTCTGAATCTCATGGTGAGGAAGAGAACGAATGAAAGCAGTGACATCTTCTTGTTCTAAGATGACAAAGATGCCTGAGGGCTCAAGCACAGCTCCAGATAGGTCTTATAATTTTTGGTGGATTCTTTCACTATTCTGAAGTGAACAATGTAATGAAATTTGTTGGCTTTGCGCCTATTTTTTAGAGATTTGATCACCTTTGTAGGCTTCCTTCTTTCTCTTTCTCTCAGCCACCTTCTGTAGTCTGAATGAATTGTTGATAAGTCTTTGTCACAGACTTGCTTGAGAGACTCCCTGACACATCATGTAGTGAGTTCAGTGTTTCTTTTATAGCAAGCTTTTTTTTCACTGAATCAAATGATCCTCACTGAACTACAGCATTCACATGAATATGAGTATGAACATTATAAAACATGTGTTTGTTCATTTATAATTTCATTTTTTAGGGCCAGCCATTTTATCAGCTTCTCCAGCTATAATAAACTAGAGTTAATTGAACTCCTTTGAAAAAAATGCTAATTTATTCCCACAGCTCAATTTTGCACACATACTTTTCTTTTTGACAACTTATTCCTGCTAGGGAAGAAAAAGAGGCTTCCTAAAAATGTTTCTTTAAAATAATTAAAGAAGTCTTAAAAGTACTCAAATACTTAAACATGGAGTAGATTTTTTCTTTACAAAACATTTGAAATATAGTATTTGACTTAACATGAACTTTATTTACCCTTTATACTTGTAAAATGTTTGACACTGATC
>JAOEHY010022243.1:0-15105 GCA_025447955.1 Psilopsiagon aurifrons
ATGCACCAAGTGGCCCACCTATCAAATTGATGTCTCTCCAACTTAGAGACAAGGATGTCATGTGGGAGAGTGTCTAACGCTTTGCACAAGTGCAGGTAGATGCCACCAACTGCTCTACCACTGTCCCTCAGTTCTGTAGCCCCATCTTAACTTTCTTTTTAAACTGGTACAAATCCAGAAAGGTGCCATATGCTGCAGCAAAGCACAGCCTTGTTGGACTCTGCTGCCCAGCCAAGTAAAGCAGAGGAGAGAGGCAACCTAAGCACCCCCTCCTCAAGGGCTGCACAGGCAGATTTAGAGTGAGCCACACAGATCCTGGATCCAGACACCACTTTTGCTTAGAGTAGTTTGCCCCTTGCTGAATCAGGTGCTGCCATGTAGCCAAAAAAAGCAATGGAGCTGGTGCAGGGCCTGGAGCACAGTGTGATGGGGAACAGCTGAGCGACCTGGAGGATTCAGTCTGGAGAACAGAAGGCTCAGGAGAGACCTTGTTGCTCCCTACAACTGCCTGACTGCAGGTTGGAGCCAGGAGGGGGATGGACTCTGTTCCCAAGGAACAAGGGATGGGACAAGAGGAAATGGCCTCGAGCTGCACCAGGGGAAGTTCAGATGGAGGTTTGGAACACTACGAGGGGTTGGCATGCTTCCGTGACACTGGGTTTATTCCATAACAAGGATAGTTTCCTACCCTGTTCAGGGTTTGGGAATAATAGCTGAGTCCACCTTGGGGCTTGGGAGCGGGCTGCGTGTTTTTCTATGGTCCCACAACCACATAGGACTGTGATTTTCCTTCTCCCTTCCTCTCCCAGGGCCCCCTACATCTGACCCACTCACCCCTTCCTCCTATCCCTCTCTTCCCTTTTGCAGCCAGTATAACCAAATCAGGTGGTAAAGATTAAAACCACTCCTGAAACCATCCTGTGCAAGAAAGGAGCATTTAGAACTGTAAATCCTCCAATCCCCTTATTCCAATTAGGATCCCTTCTCTTACAGACCTGGGAGTGATGCTAGAAAATGACTCCAATGTGCTCTCAGGAGACAGCAGCATCATGATCAGCTCCTTGACGTGGGGAAGACTCACCTGTAAATGTACAAGAGAAAATCCCCACCACACACATGGACTCACACACACACAGGGTAAGGATGGAAAAAAAAGAATGGGGGAGGTAGAAGTTCCTGAACACTCCCTAAGCTGATTAAAGGGTATTTTACGTAGGAAGGATTTAGCCATTCAGTTCCTGGCACCATCTGACCTCAATAAACTTCCATGTCATCAGCAGGGGCCACCACTGGATGGGGTCACAGCCTGTGCCTGGGCTCCTCAAAGCTCAGCGCACCTAGACAGCTTCAACAGGACTTGTGACACCATTGCTGGATGAGGTGGTCCTTCCCCACCTTTCTCAGCCTGTGTTGACCCTGTGCACTTAGCTTTGAGGCCACAGACCTCAATAAGAGCAGTGCAGAGGCCGTAGGAATATTTTGGGATGTGCATTTTGGCCAACCAGGCTGTCTCCATCAAGAAGAGCAGTCCCAGCAGAGCCTGAGTTGCTGCAGTAACACAGCTGGGGTCTGGACTGTGGACAAGGTGGCAAGAGATGCTGCCTGGGATGGGTTGCCCTGGATAAACAGTATCCCCAAAAGCTGGATGGGCTTTCCTGATCTAGGCAGGGGCAACAGTGTCCACATGACAGCAGCATTTATCCATTAAAGCTCTGTGGAGGTGGGGTCTGACTGCATCCACACTGCTCCTACAGCCAGAGGCCTTTCTGCTTTCCTGTATTGACTTCTTTGTAGTCTGAAGGGGAATTTCTTCCCTTCAAAGCTTGGAATGACCCCCTCAAGCTCTGTGTGCTGGTTTTGAGACCCTGCCTGCATCCTTCATGTGGTGTGGGGTCAGGATGTCCAGCTTTATGATGAAACCTTCTCTTCTTCCAAATGCAGTTCCTTCTGGTTTTTCCTCCAACACAGGTTTATGTGCCGTCCTTAAACATTGCCAGCTTTGGGCCTAATACATTTAATGTGGTTATAAGTTGCTGCATTTCACACTGCAGGTTTGATGACTCCCTCCCACTGTAAAGGGGAGGAAAAAGACCTTCTCTGCTGTTCTTAGCTTTGATGCCTTTGGAATGGGTCAGCTTGTGTGCACTAGCCATAAGTACCCTTTAATGCAGGGTCACTGTCAAACTGGGGATGGCTGCTCTGTTTCATAACCCATGCTTACTGCCATGCACAAGGGTGTTCCCAGCCAACAGTGTGGCTGCTGTGAATAGCCCTTGAACCTGGATTTACTTAATGCAGCTCCCCACAGGTCTCTCCACGTTGCGCATGTCAGTCGGTGTCAAGCCTAAGCAGAAGTGACTGCACCAAGATCCTGGTGGCTTTATACCTGGCCATGCCCTCAGGGCAGCCTCTGTCTTGCTCAGGAGTGGCCTCAAAGCTCACAGACCCCTTCTCCCTTGGCTGTGTGTCCCTGTCCCCTTCAAGAGGCACTGGAATGGGTTGCCCAGGGAAGTTGTGAATGCTCCGTTGCTGGCAGTGTTCAAGGCCAGGTGAGACAGAGCCTTGGGTGGCATGATTTAGTGGGAGGTGTCCCTGCTGCAACTTAAGGATCTTAAGGTCCTTTCCAACCCTAACTATTCTATGATTCTATGCACGGCCTCAGTGCTCCTTATTGTCACCTCTTAGGTGCAGTTTGCTATACACCCTGTAAAATGGTGTTATGGCCCCTAAACAGATAGGTCGCTGGCAGTTGGTGGCAAGAATCTGACTTTTTGCAACTTTGGGTGTGACAACAGTGCAAGGAGCAGGGTTCAGATGAGGGCAGTGATATCGTTTTCCCTTGTTCTTAGGGTCAATGATGGGGAGTTTTCCTCTGCAATGATGCTGCACAGCGATGGTGGGTTAGATGACAGTGATAGATGGATGATTTAATCACACTTTATTTCTGTTGCATGCTGGCTGGGGACTCTCCTCTCCCAATTTGAATGCTCACACAAATGGAGAAGGGGAAAAGCGAGGTGCAAATTCACAAGGCTCCATTCAGCTGCCACTGTTAAGCAGTCCTGTTTATCACTCCTGCTTTCCATAATGTCTCCTGATGAAGGTTTGATGTTAATTCTAGTTCGAGCACAATCCGATGTTGTTTCAGGACTGGGGATTTGCTTTGGGCTCCTGTTTATTCAGGTACAGATTTCAGCTTCCTAAAGTTCGGGGTTTTCTTTCATGGTCCATAACTTCCTCATCAGGGAGCTCGGGAGCTGCATTTGGGCTCGTGGCTGTCACCTGCATTATGCTGCAGCAGCGCTGGGCATGGCCGCACAGTTTTCTACCCCATCACCTTTTCCCTCTCTGCCTGGTTGCTACCAAGCAAACCCCGGTGCTTGGTGCATCGGGTTATTTGGTTCATGTTCTTCCAGTCCCCAGAAGGTTTTGCTACCGCGTTACTCAGCCTCTGCTGCCATCATGGGGCCACCTCGTCATTGCAGCCTCTTCTGGATGATGCTTCCCTGCACCCGGTTAGATTCTCAGAGCAACCTGAGTTTTCTGCAGGGACTGGGGGCATTTCAGACCTATTGAGGTTCTCTGCAAAGGAAAGGACATCATATGACTCATTTTTAGTTCCCGATATGTTATTGAGCCTTTTTAAATAAACTTTTTTCCTCCTTGCCTTGTTCCTACATGTTCATTCCTCTTTGTTACTTGTAGGTGTTTGGCAACACTATGAACCAGCCCAAACTGAAGCTGCCATCGCTGATGCAGCCAGAAAATACAAGTACAGAAAATAAGAAGATTTAGATGCACAGAACAAAACCACAGGCATTTCGGATGTCCCCAATGTCACTGGGGGCTGGGCCCAGAGAGGACTGGCAGCACAAAGGCAGCTGAGGAAACCAGGCCTTGCAGAAAGGAGAGGAAGATGACTGGGAAAAGCCTGGGCTGACCTGCACTCTCTGAAGGAGGAAATGGGCTTCCCAGTCCCAGCGGAGACCATCTCACCTCTCCATATTGCAGTTCTGGAATGGGACCTGGAATGTCCCTGCTATTTCTTCCCATCCCATTTGCACGGGTCTAACTTCAGCCTGCTGTCACAGGCAGTGGTACTGAGGCTTGGTGCTCAGCAGAGTGTGGGTTATTCTCCCAAGGGAAAGATGGGGAAAATCAGATCCCTCCCGGCTTTCCAGCTATGGGGATGCCCTCTGCTTCTTCCAAAGAAAACGAGGTAAGTAGACAAGAAGTGGTGTGGTCTAGCTCCTAGTTCTCCAGTTGGAAGATAAGAAGATTTATTTATAATCATTAATCCTTTCATGCTGCTTTATACAACATAAAGAAGGTCATAATCCTGTTTTCTCCCTCCATTTTCATGCCACCTTTAGTATTTGAATGCAACCAGCTCCAAACCCCAGGAAAAGCAGGGAATTTGTTCCCGATGTTTCCTATGCATGTATAAATATGCTTCTTTTCTTGAAGCTGTGACGGCTGTGAAACCACAGCTTGAGAAGGCGGTGTTCCTTCCTGCAGAAGTCAGCTCTTGTCCCACTGGTCAGTGTATGCCCTAAAATGTGACCCGTTGTTTAGGCAAATCCCAGTACACACATGCACTCACCAACAGTTCCTGGCAGCTGCAAACAAGAGGCAAGCCAGGATTAAAAAGGAATGGCAGATTAAGCTGCTATCAAGAGGTAATTAAAGTCAGGAGGAGAGATAATGATGACAATCATCATGAATCAATTCATACAGGGATGTTTGCCCAAGGAATTACTGTCACTAGAGACAGAAGCAGGAATTCTTGCCCATCAGCAGAGCTGGGTTATTTGCTGTTAATCACAATTACTCATATTCATATCTTTACCCAAATAATTGCTTCTGATAAGGGCTGCACATTTATAGGGGGCCATGGAGAGGAGTGGGCCAGTGGAGCATCGTCGCAGTGAGACAGCAGAGAGCCCAGGGTGACCAAGGGGTGGTGAGTACCACGGTGCTGGCATTGTCAGACTGGCCCCATGGCCTTTGTCGCCTCTTTCAGTTTTTGGGTGGTGTGCTTCAGGCCCCTGTGGTGCTTTGCTGAGCCATTGCCATGAGGATATCCATCTCTTGACCTGCAGTGCTGGTTATATGGGGGGTTTTCCTCCTCTGGAGCAGAAAGAGGAAAGAACAGGGCCCAAAGAGCAGCTGGACCAGATGGCTTCCAGAAATACATGGTCTTTAGTTTTAGATAGAGTACAGCAGATGGACAGGAGCAAGAAGGTGCTCAAATGGCTGTGTGCCAGCCTGTTTGGAAGCTCTCCTAGCAGTACGGCTCCTGCAGGGTGACGGAACCTTGATTCAGCAATGCCTTTGGGTGCAATCTCCCTTTTCAACTCTTGGATTTGTCTGCTGGGAAGATCTGAGAAGCTCCCGGGTCCTGGGCTGGCTTGGTGAATACTTTTCTCTGCTTAAGGTCCCAGCTAGCTATGGAGTTTGCATTTATTGAAAGCCAGCATCACTGGGGAGGGCAATGAAAAGCTCAGAAGTAGCTTAAGAGGGTTTAAAGAGCTCTACTGTGAGGACACCGAAGATCTGTCTCCTCCCTGGGGTCTGACTGATTTAAACCCCAATGCAATACATCATTATTGACACGCAGGAGGAGTTCCTCCCCAGCAGCCAATTACTTCTCCTAGCAACTTCAGCAAGTGTGATCTGCACAGGGAAGACAGTTAGGGAAAGGGAAAAGGGAAGCTGATCCACTTGATTAGCAGCTAGGAAGGTTATGAAGAGAGAGGAAATGCTGGAGTTAGGGCTGGCGTTTAAAATGGGCTCTTGAATGTGGTGCTCTAAGACAAATGCCAGCCCAGGGTTGGCACAGGGAAAGCCGAACTGTTGTGGTGAGATCCTGGCTGGGAGGCAAGGCTCAGAACCCAGGTGTCACCCCGGAAGGAGGGCTTTCTCTGGTTTCAGGGGCTATTCTGAGCTCTTTCTCATCCCTCAGCTGGGAAGCAGAACTGTGGAGCCTGGTTTGTTTGGGCTCCAATAAGAAACTTCGAAGTGTCCTTCTTGTTTTACTTATTCCACCCACCTCAAAGCCAAATCAGGCAGGAAAACACAACACTGGAGCATCACAAGTGTGTGCGCGATAAAGCTTATGGCTCCCTAATCATGCCAAACCTCTCACCTGTGTGCTCTGTGACCCCCAGTAAGTACTTGTGCTGTGGCTTACAGCAAATACATTTCTGTAGAAAGCCTCCTCTCGTCTCTGGAGTAGTAAACATCCCAGAAGGGTGGCTAGAAACTGTGCAGGGCACTCTGACAGTTCTTTAGTGCGCTTTTTACTGCCTAGTTTCAGCCTAAAGGAAAACCAAAGTGTGAGGACTTTGGTTTGGGGATAGCAAGTGCTATGTGAGGGTTTCCAGGACAGGGATAGAAGGAAAGGTTTGCTTCTGTGCAGGAGGAAGGCTGGAGTATTATACCAGATATGGCTCCTGACTAATCCCTGGGGAAATGTGAGCACCCACAAAGGCGCAGCCCCATCTCTGCAGGCATAGGGCTCAAAACCAGCCTGGAAATAAAAGGGAGAACGATGCAATGGCTTGTGATGGACAAAATGGGCTTTTCTTTTTATTTCAGCAAGGAATCAAATAGGAGGTTCTGCTGCTGCTGTAAATGTGGTTATTTTTCTTTTCCTTCTTGAAAGATCAGAGCACAGACAGAGATTGGCACACACAGAGCTCTTCCTTTCCCCTGTGTGGACATGAACTTTTAATTGGTACATGTCATTTGTTTTGGCCTGAAAAATCCCAAATAGGTTTCTCCTGAGCATCCTCCAGGTATATTAATAACCGTGTGGGATATGAGGGCTCTAAATCCTCTCCCTGAAGGCTCTCAGAGACTTGTAGTAGAATGGGGTTTACTTCATGGTGTTGTGCTGCTGATGGATTAACTCACATGGTACCTCCCTGCGTATTCAATATATATTATACTGACTCACAGCAAAACTCCAGCGCATCCATCATGTCACAGAGCCACCCTCAGACCTGTGCTCCAGGTCTGCACAGTGGTGGGATAACAACTACAACCAACTTCCAATGAGTTGACAACATGTCTCCTGGAAGTGCTCTTTTTTGTACTTTAAATAATACAACCTTTGCCGGCAGGAATTTCTGCCTAATATATAGTGGTGTTATTTACAGAGCCAGGGCTTCTGTGTGCCATGTGGCCTGTACCAAACAAAGAGCAAGGTCATTTCTGCTGCTCATAAAAGCTTGTGCTTTCATTCAGGAGAGAACATGGTTTCCCTAATGACTGGTCTGTGGCAACTGATTATTCCTATCATTGTGCTATCACACTTCTCAGCGTCTCTTCCATCCCGAGAGAGGTAAGCATTCCCTATGCCTCTGCTTCTCTTTCTCCATGGCTTGTTGTTCAAAGAGCCTGTGAGCTAAAAAGTCAGTCTTTTATCTGTCCTCCACAACTTGCATCTGCTTGGATGTTGGGCATTTTCTTGCCTAAACTGATTTAGTGAAATGAGGCAAATGTTGTGAACATTTTGTCTTGCTTAAGAATAGAAAGATTGATTTGTTTGGGAGAGAAAATCAGGGCCCCAAACAGACCAAACTACAATAAAAGAGACATTTTTGAGCCTGTTTTCCTGCCTACAGGCTGATAAAGGTGGAAGTTTCTGCTTCAAATAGCTTAGTCCCATGAAAACATAACTAAAAATAGTCAGTCTTGTCAGCTCACCACTTCACAGTCCTGGGTAAGACTTTGGCAGGGTTTGTCCCTCCTCCCTCTTGTGCAGGGACAGTTAAAGCACAGAGGACTAAAGGAGCTGGGCTGGAAGAGGAGGGAGCTGAGGCCACAACCAGGGCCACAACCAGGGCCACTGAGCACAGCTTTTGGTGCCCTGTCGCTCAGTCATCGTGGGTGCTGGGCTTTGGTACCACTGCTGTTAGCTACCTGTTCCTCAACCAGGTATCTGGGTGTTTAATTTCTTACTTCTGCAGTCTCTTGTCCAGCTCTTTTGTGCTGAATCAGCATTAACCCCTCATTCCCATATCCTTATGGTAAGGTGATCGCGTCAGAAAGAAGCAAGTGCGGGTAATTTCTCTGTGAGATGATGAGCAAAGATATGAGGTCCTATAAGATTTGCCTCCCTTCTTGTGTGAAGCTTTGCCAAATTCTTGGAACCCTGTTTCCTTGAGGAAACAGTTTAAATCTCAGTCTTCTCTGGTCCTAAACCCATTCCTTTTCACCATTCTTCCTCTTCTGACTTCCTCCCCAGGACTGAGAGACATGCTGATGGGCTCTTCCACAGCGAGCTCAGCAAAATGAATGGCAATGCCTTTGTGCAGCAGCTGGTCAAGCACCTGATGGGCCTCAAGGAGAGGTAAGGACCAGCCAAAATCACCCTCCTGGGGCCTGGAAGTCTCCAGAGGGAGATGGGATTCCAGCAATGAGGGTGGTGTCCACGGGGATGAGCTGTCTCCAGCTCCAGAGCCAGAGTGAGTGCTGTCCTCATCCAGAAGATGTTCAAGATGAGACATAAGAGAAGGGGAGGGATACAAGACACCTTGTTGGTGGGAAGAGAGAAATTCCTGTGTCTTGTGATGAGTCTCACATCACACGGCTGGGAGGAACAGGCATTGTACTGCATGTTCCCAGGTCCCAAAGGCACTCAGATGGCCTCTTCACCAGTGAGTACAGCAAGATGAGAGGAAATGCTCAGGTCCAGAAGTTCATCCAAAACCTGATGGGCCGCAAGCGCAGGTAAGAGCTCTGCTTCCTGGGAATGGAAAAGAGCTTGAGCCATGTTCCTAATCTCCATCTAAACTTCCCCTGGTGCAGCTTGAGTCCATGCCCTCTTGTCCTGTCCCTTGTTCCTTGGGAGCAGAGCTCAGCCCTCTCCTGGCTCCATTCTCCTCTCAGGCAGTTGTAGGCAGCGATCAGGTCCCCCCTGAGCCTTCTCTTCTCCAGACTGAACCCCCCAGGTCCCTCAGCCCTTCCCTATCACACTGTGCTCCAGGCCCTGCACAGCTCCAGTGCCCTTTTCTGGCCCCGTTGCAGCACCTCAATGTCTCTCTTGTGGTGAGGGGCCCAGAGCTGAACACAGTCCCCACGTATGGCTCTGACTGCCAAACTGGGCAGGATTTAGACATAATCCTATGTATATGGCAAATATGGGGCCTTTCACCCAGCTCTGATACAGGGCCACAAGCTCCCACTGAAGCCACGTATATGAACACGTCACCAGTTATAATATGTGGGGCACTGTGATACAACCCACAGCTGCTGCTGCCCTTGATGCTGGTATGTTGTGAAAGGTCAGTATTGCCTACAGAGGTTTCCTCCAAACATGATCCTTTCTTCAGAGCACAGACAGCACATTGGTCCCTTCCCATCTGTTCTGTGTGCCCTGATATTTTCTGTGGCATGCACCACTAACAAAGTCCTGGCAGATGCAGGAGAGTTTTCATTTCCAAATGCTTGGAAAAGGTATATTCATCCATTGGCCAAAGACCTGCCAGTCCTGGGCAATGAAACAGAGAGCAAGTGCATATTAAAGCCTGTCCCTTTGCCAGTCAGGAACCTGATTTGAAGAGGACACTTCTTTTTCTTCCTTCACAGCTCTGGTGACAGCAGGTTAATAGAGATGGGACCATCAGTGGGGTGCTGTGGGTTGAACCTGCCTTCCATAGCAGTGCTGCTTTACAGCTGTGCTGCTTACACTACATGGTCTAGTGTGAGGTGTCCCTGCCCATGGCAGGGGTTTGGAACTGGATGTTCTTAAGGTACTTTCCAACCCAAACCATTCTGTGATTCTATGATTAATGATTTTCTTTATCTAAACCAGCCCTCCAGGCCCAGTCAACACATATGTGCAGGAGAGAGAAGATGAAAACAACCATGAGGAACTTTGCTTTATGAGGTTGTACCAGAGCTTTCTAAACATCAGGTAGGTGGGACAGGTTTGTCACTTCTATGGCCCTGCTCATCACAGTATTAAGGCAAAAAGAAGACTTCTAGTAACTTGTAAATGCCCAGGTGTTGCCCCAAGCACAGAAATCTGATGTTAATGATCCAAAGAGTTCAGCAGATATAGAATCATAGAATGGTTTGGATTGGAAAGGACCGTAAGTTCATCCAGTTCCAACCGCTGCCATGGGCAGGGATGCCTCACACTGGAGCAGATTGCTCCAAGTCCCTGTGTCGAGCCTGGCCTTGAACACTGCCAGGGATGGGGCAGCCACAGCTTCTCTGGGCACCCTGTGCCAGTGCCTCAGCACCCTCCCAGGAAAGAGCTTCTGCCTTAGATCCAGCCTGAACTTCCCCCGTTTTAGTTTAAACCCATCACCCCTTGTCATGTCCCCGCAGTCCCTGATGGGGAGTCTCTCCCCAGCATCCTTGTGGCCTCTTCAGACACTGGAAGCTACTCTGAGGTCTCCAAGCAGCTTCTCTTCTCCAGACTGAACAGCCCCAATCTTCTCAGCTTGTCTCTGTACGGAAGCTGCTCCAGCCACTGATCATCCTCGTGGCCTCCTCTGGACTTACTCCAACTAAAAAATATCATCAAAAATATCCTCCAAAATATCTTCAGAAAGGGGAAAGGTGGAAGATTTCTTAAACTGTCCATCTTTTAAAATCACTTCAGCTTGTGAGGCACTGTCTGGAGAACTGCCATTGCTGAATTGCAGCCTCTAGCACAGAGTTTGGTCCCTCCTGTCATTCTGCCCACAGCCACACTCCCAGGGGTGGGTGGTTTGCAGAGCTACAGAAGCAAATGCTGTAGTTGAATTGCAAGGTGACATATGGCTCTGTGCAACCTCAATTGATTTCCATGCCTGGTTTCATGGTAACCTCTATTTTTATGTGCCAAGCACCCCTGGCATTCAGTTTTGCCTTTCCTAAAGCAAAGCTGGCATTGAGAGTTACAGCGCCCTGTAAAAGCCAGTTATTAAAAACAATAATCCTAGGGAAATTAAATAGTACCTTTTTCTAAGCATCCTGGGCTGAAACAATTGCGCATGCCATTAGGAAACCTGATCTAGCAGTTAAAATGGAAAGCCTTTGCTACCCTGACTTCCTTTAGCTGTTGATTCAAACACACACCTCAGGATGGGCTGTCCCAGCATCCGGACATTGTCTCTTCCTAGTGACCAACCACTTTCAATGAGACATCTCACTGTGAAATCATTAAAATTAGGAGGAATAAGCTGGCCCTTTACTAAGGGCCTCTTGTCCATGTTGGCCACAAAAATGGGGATGGGAACACAACCCTGTGCATTTGTGGGGTGTCTGGGTGCAGGCAGCCACAATCAGGGTCCGTCTATCGTACATCTGCTGTGTGGAGTCATCTCTGAACATCACAAAGTGGCCTTGTCACAACTCATGCTGTCTGTTCCCCCAAGAAATAACACACTGTCACTCATCTGTTCCCTTCCAACAGCCACTCAGAGGATGATGCCAGGGAAGCTGCTGCAGTTACCAGCCAGTACATTTGCCCCATCTTTAAGCATCTGGCTGCAGACATGAAGGAAGACACAGAGAGTTTCAACTGAAGGTGAAGGAAAAGAAACAGCCAAGGAGGCAGCTTTGCATGTAATATAGCCTTGAAATAAATAGGGAAGCTACTGGATTTGCTTAGGAAAACCCCTGGAGATCAGCAAGTAAATAAAGAAATAAATAATCTGGAAAGCAGCCAAATCCCAATAGGACTTCCTTGATTATGAGTGTAATAGATGTCAGTGTGAAGTGCTGTCAGTAGATGGAGCCTGAATGAAGCACATCACTTGCACTCTGTGGTAGCATCTGCCTGCTTCTGAAGTCAAATAAAGGTTTGTCAGCTACACCTGTGCTTTGGCTGCTCCTTGGGAAATAGGCACAAGGGTTTGGTGTTGGGCCATTAGGAATGTGGGATGTGAGGGAAGAGGTATTTTGCCAGGCTTTCCCCACATAAACCATGTTGGGATCAGCTGGAGTCTCTGGCCATAACCTTCCATGGCTGGGAGTTAGGACTGCCCACAATCCAACCATGCAAAGAGGTTAATATCTCCATTTAGCAGAAATTAGAGTTTGCTGCAAAGAAATGTATAGAATCACAGATGGTTTGGACTGGAAAGGACCGTAAGATCATCCAGTTCCAACCCCTGCCATGGGCAGGGATGCCTCATACTAGAACAGGGTGCTCTGAGCCCCTGTGTCCAACCTGGCCTTGAACACTGCCAGGGATGGGGCAGCCACAGCTTCCCTGGGCACCCTGTGCCAGCTCCTCAGCAGCCTCCCAGGGAAGAACAGCCTCATATCTAACCTCACTTCCCCTGTTTCAGGTTGAACCCATCACCCCTTGTCCTATCACTACAGTCCCCGATGAAGAGTCCCTCTCAGCACCCTTGTAGGCCTCCTTCAGACAATGGAAGCTGCTATGAAGTCTCTGTGCAGCTTCTCTTCTCCAGGCTGAACAGCCCCAATGTTCTCAGCCTGTCTCCATATGAGAGGTGCTCCAGCCCCTGATAATCCTCGTGGTCTCCTCTGGTATTCTTCTAACAGCTCCATGAACTTCTTATGTTGAGGACAACAGAACTGCACACAGTGCTGCAAGTGGGGTCTCATGAGAGCAGAATAGAGCAGCAGGATTACCTCCCTCAGCCTGCTGCTCATGCTATGGGGGTGTAGCCCAGCACATGGGGGGGTTCTGAGCTCAAGCACACACTGAGGCTGGGTCATGTTTGGTTTCTCTGAACTGAGAAATGTACTGAGAACTATTCAACATAGATACACAGAGATTTTGAAGAGCAGCTCTGAAATGTGACATCTTCAGCTGCAATCATGTGTGCCTATTGCAGAACTGCTCATCTGTCCTTCACTACCACTTTTCATCATTTATGATGTACCTGACACCTCCAAAGAAGCCAGTTGCTCTCAAATGTTCATCTAAACACCTATTCCCTAATTGTGATGCTGAAATGCTCTTCTCAAGGACCTCATCTGTTTTGGTCCATAGGAAAGAGACCTTTCAGAAGCAGTGTTGACTGTATTTTGTTAAGCCACTAATGACCATCTGGCTAAAATGCAGCATGTGAGAGCTTTCTGAAATCAATTGGGATGTTAAAAGGAGCAGTGAGATCAACTGCATTCTTTCTCCTCTTACACCATGAGTAAGCTGAAAACAAGGATGTTTGTCCACTTCCTCTGTACTGCAGGAGGCTGGAGTATACAGGGAGCTTCCTAAGAGTCAGCCTTGTCATTCTTCATGTTTATCTTAGGGGGCTTGGCTCTACATTCTGGAATACTTCAAATATATCCTGTTGCTACAAGCAATTTGGGGCAGGTAAGATCCAGGAACACAGTAGAAGCAGAAATCTATGCATCATCATGTTCCATGAGTGGTAAATGGCTCTCAATAAGTCATCCAATGATGCAAAGAGGCAAAGGTTGAACTGCAGCAGACCACGCCAGCCAGGCAGTGCTTTTTGCCTTTATGAAGTAGTGAGCACAGCAGATAGCACTGGGAGAACCAAGACAAGAAGATCAGCTTCACCAGAGAGAGGTTTTTTGCTCAACATGGCTGTTTCTCACTGGCTCCTCACTTCCGTGCTCTTTCTGCTACTCTTCATAACAGATATGTCAGCACAGCAACAAGGTAAGCTCTTGCTAAGGAAGAACTCCATGGCAGCAGGTTGCACCATTACAGGGGGAGATTTTTACACTCCTACTCTGAGACAGCTTTGTTCAATGACCTTCTCCCAACAGGAGCCAGAGGGGCCTCAGGTCTCACCCAGCTCTGTCACTAAGGCAATTTAGTCTCATTTGTGTGTTTTTCTAGGGTGTTCTGTTAGCGACAGTGAACTAAGTGTTTATGAAAATAACCCTCCTGGCTATGTGCTGACCACTATCCATGTGGAACCAGGCTTTACTGTGACCATTGATCCTACTTCCGAGGACGCCAAGTTTTTTGCCATACAGGGGTCTGAGCTGCAGCTGACTGAATCTGTGGACTATGAGGTAAGGCTTTAGCTAACAGGCTATAAGGATGAGATGGGTATACTGATCTACTGATTTTCAGCATGGGGGCTTGGATATTAAGGGATTCATAACCCATTTCAAAAGCATCAGTTGAGTTTGAGCTCACTGCTTGGGAGGACACCCTTTCAGAAGCAGAGTAGAGGGAGCAGGGGGTGCATGATGTGCCTGTTGTCACCTTCCTTCAATGACTCTCTATGAATTAAAGCAAGGGGAAGTTTTAAAACCAAAAACGTGACAACTGTAGTGTTCAGGGCTCTCCAGGACTCCTATAAAACGGTCCCCGTGTGCTTGTAGAAAGCGGCTCTGAGCAGCGAGGTGCTCTTACGTGAAGCATAAAGGCAGCTTAAAAGGTCAGTGTATTCAGATAGGTTGCTACTAAATTACCTTTCTGGAATGCTCTGTTCACAGCCATGAGGATCTTTAAGCAGCCTTTCCCCAAATGTAAACCCCCACATGTATGTGAGTGAACAGCACAGTGAGCAGGCTGCAGGCGCACCGTGCTATGCATGGGGTGGTTCTGTTTTGTTCAAGTAGAAATCTTTGGGTTTACCTGAAGTCCTAGAAAATGACCAATAGCTCTTCTGATGCTACAGGAATTACGGGGAGAGGCTCGAAGATAGGTTTGCTTTGACCTCATCATAAACAGGATCTCACCAGTGATGGATGGCTGTAAAGGAAAGAAAGAGGAAGTTAGATCAGCCTGAGAACAAGATAATGCCCAGCAGCATTTCTGATCCAGCAATGCATGCACTTGACTCATTTATTTTAGAAGGAGTTAGTACATTTTGGCTTGTTTCTACACTGACTCGGTTTTGGGTTTACATACAGGAAAACACTGTGCTGATAGTGTACCTGATTTGTTGGAACTCCGACGTGCAGGTGAGTGCTCTTCCAAACACACAGCACAGTTATGGGGTACTGCAGGGCAGCACATACGTCCCTCTGCTCCTCCTAGTCCACAGGCCTGGATGAGGAGATGTCATTTTCTTTGGGGGCATACTCCTCTCAGTCAAAGAGAGAGCACCAAAAGCCCTGTGACAGGACAGGGGAATGGCTTTAACTGCCCGAGGGGAGACTGAGATGAGCTCTTGGGCAGAAGCTCTTCCCTGGGAG